>JANEYF010000193.1:0-96969 GCA_029963845.1 Rhamnusium bicolor | reverse complement strand
GCGTATTTAATTATTGAGGTGTCAATTTATAAATTGTGATGTTAAAAATGTATACCAATATATGTGGAAAAAAGTAGGATCTCTTGGGTCAGCCCTAAATTAACATTAGGTGTTATTTTTTTTCTACGTTGTACAATCAATTTCTTATAATTCTCATAAATTTGTCTACATGTTAATATGTGTAATATTCATTGTGTCAACTTACCTCTGTTAATAGCAATATTACGAAAACATACATAACACAGAGCACTGTGGTCTATCTACACACTGGCGAGTGTCAAAATGATTTAATATTTTTTTTACTGTGTAGCGAATCATATGCCAAACACCCGTTCTGCGAAAGTACCGGAATAGGGGAGCACATGCTCAGTTGTCTATAGATTACATATACATAAAAACCCGTCTTCTGGCAGCGATCCTGATTGCACAACTGGTTGCATATACATATCAATTAATTTATTTATATAAAGACTATTTAAAAACTAAGAGTTTTTTTTATATAACTGTCGGCTTTGAAAAATCTCTAATATTTTCGGCACCTGCTTATTTCATATTAAAAGAGATAGTACTAGAAATCTATAATAACAGTTTTTAACTGGATTATTTAATTATTGACGATTTCCCGAATTTGATATTTCTATGTTACCCGAATATATTATACTACAGACAAGCAATAAATATTAGATATTAATATTTTATTGGAAAGTGTGAACATTTTATCTAAAACGTGAAAATGTGCACAACTCAAGCAATTACGTTGGTTGCGACTAATAGTTGTTGAATTTAAATTGGTCAAGTTCTATAGTGTCATTTCTTTTTACAATTTTTTAGTTTTCGCTCTCAAAAAATACATACAAATATATGGTGTACACACATGTACCACACATGTAATATCTTACCATAATATACATGCATGTAACTTTCATGTAAATAATAAGTAGGTATGAAATTATGTTACAATCCTTATATACAGTAAATATAACATTTTTAAAAGCACATACTGAGGACATTCGGAAGTTCCTGGTACAGATATATTATGTAAATGTGTTTATTTGATAGACCATTTACGATACGTTTTTGTTTGTTGCTATAAACTTAGAACACAATTTATAGTGTGCCGGACTGTGCCATAAAAAATATCTACCATTTTTTAACACTTCATTTCGAGAAAAACGTTAGATGATATCATTCCGTAATTTCCGTCCGACCTGTATATATAGACTTATTAATCAGCAACAAACTGTGTACAATCATGGCCAAGTTTCGAAACTTACATAACATATAAATTAGTTTCCAGATTGATGGGTACTACAGCCGCATCAGCAAACATGGGTCACGGCTTGAACACGGGAATGCCCGGCCTTGGAGCATGCGCAGTACCTGATTCCAAGCCTATGCAGTTTCCACTGGCACAGAGGAGGAAGAGGCGTGTCCTTTTCACGCAGGCACAGGTGAGCGAACTGTGGTGCATAAAAATTCCCCCTCTTTAACTTTTTTACTTTGACCTATCAAACCGAGGACTGATGAGAGTTTGAATGAATGTACGTTGAGCAATTTGCCGACGGAGCGCGGGACAAAAGTAACCAGGCGTTTAAAATTGTATTTCACATAGTGATTTTAAATATAGTGTGAAGTTCTTTTAAATGAAAGTATATTTTTAAATTTCAGGTGTATGAACTAGAAAGGAGGTTTAAACAACAGAAATATCTGTCTGCCCCGGAAAGAGAACACCTCGCATCCTTAATACATTTAACACCAACACAGGTAAGATATTAATAATACATTTTCTTTACATTATACAACTTCATAAAGAAAAAATAAAAAAAGAAAATGCAATTTTTTAGATTACCCGCCTGGATATTACGAGTAAAAAAATATTTCTCAAAACAAAGCAATATATATATATATATATATATATATATATATATATATATATATATATATATATATATATATATATATATATATATATATATATATATATATATATCTTTTTTTTTTTAACCGTTAATATCAAATAATATATAATAGTTTTTTTGGGGATTTCTGTCAGATATAACTAATTTTATTATTTTTTCTAACGTTTCGGTTATTACACCATCATCAGAGAAACTATTAATTATTAGGTGTTTGTTTTAAATTTTGTTACATGTTTGGTGTTATTGGATTGTCTGTTTTAACGCAACTGACAATGAGATATTTTAACATGGTGTGTTGCCTCTTAAAGTTTTTATGTTACAGAGATAAGTTGGAAATGTATAAGTACATATAATTTACTGTGGGTGTCTTACTTAAATAGTGAGTATATGAAAAGATATTTTATTTCAAGAATTATCGTTTTGTCTCGGCAAGATGTAAAAATTGAATTCATGTTGTAATGTACCCTAATCATTTAATTAAGTTAAAATAAAATTCTGCTAAATTTTATATATCTATGCGATTATTTATTGCGTTGGTATGTATTTTTATTTGCAGCATTTCATGTATGTTTATTCGGTTATAGTTAGGTGTTTGGGGTATGAGTTTGCTTCTAGAACTTTTTTGATCTTTTACAGATTATTTGGTCACATCCAAAATACAGACCAAATAATCTGAAAAAAATCAAAAAGTTCTAAGCAAACTCCTACCCCAAATACTTTTATGAACCAATAATAAAAAAAGAATACACAAAACCTATAATAAAATAATCCACACACCAAATAATAGTAATAATAAATATGTGTCTATGCCATACATACCAACAGTATCCGAAAAAATTGCAAACGTATTTAAACAACATAATATAAAAATAGCCCATAGTACAACAATAAAAACAAAAAATCGAATAAGTTACCTAAAATGATCACCCTGTACCTATTTGATTCCTCTATTAGAATTAGTTAGAAGATGTTCCCATTTTCTCCAATAATATTTCCTAAAATGTTGTGAATTACTTTATCTTACTTTAGTGGATGATGGATCTACCATAAAATTCGTGAAACTTGAGCTGATTAACAACATAAAAAGGACGTTTCATTATTTTGACCTAGACATGTGTTATAAATTACGCATTTTCAAGACAGATGTATGACAAACAACCCGGGAATCGTTAAAACTGCAAATAGATATAGTTATGTAGAGCATTAACTTTTCTAAAGAAAAAGTTGAGAATTAGAATTCTTTTTATGAAGTTGTTCATTGAAGCGAGTTCATAGGTACGATTTTGGCGAATGCGCCGGTTAACCTAAAAATTTGAATATTTGCCATTTTCACGTGAACTGAATGGAGACAATATTTTGCTCGTAACTAAGAATCTCCGAGATTTGAAACTAAACTACTTCATGATTTTTTTTGTACTATTTCCTTTTAGTTACGCTTAATTTAAAACAATTGATAATGCAGCATTTTTCATGACAATTTAAATAAATAATTTCTTCTATGTATGTATATTTTAAATTAAAAAATATACATATATGTTTTATATTCATTCTAACGCAGAACGTCATGAATGCTATACTTGTTTGTTTCAATTTACTTTACTTTTACTTTTAGAAATTTACCGTGTCACAAGAATAAATCTCACATAGAAATCAAGAATTTCCTGAGACACCTTATATGTAAGTTTTTCTATCAATTTTAAAATATTTATTGGCAAATTGCAAGAAAAATTAAAATATATTTGCATGCCAAAATATTCAAAATTAGCACACACAAATAACCATGAGAAGTATTAGTATTACATTTCTGTTTAATAAAAAATATTTCCTAGTAATAAATTTCTTATATATAAATTATCAAGATCAATATTGATTTAAGTTCTGCCCCTTGTACAAACAATAATATGCCACACGGTGCCCTTTTATTGACAGTTTCGCCATTATAATTTAGGACTATAATAGAATTCGTTACATAGCACAATATGGGGGATAAATTGCTATTAAACTGAGATTATGGTAATTAACCACTGGTAAGCTTCAATATACCAAACGTGCCAATATATATTAATCCTCTGAGATAATATTTTCATTGATAAACATCATGCGAAAATATATTTTACTTTGATTTCCATGATTTAATCTGAAGTTACAATTAAGTAGTAAAGGTACAAAAGTCATAACACATTGCATATTAACCAAAGGTGACTTCTTTTTCTACAATAAACTTTGATTATAATGAGATAAGAAAGGTTTTGATATTTTGATATGTAGTCTTTCCATTTTATCATCCGTGCATCTTATCGATTTTAGTCAGAACATACACGGATTTGTTTCAGAGGGAAACGAAAAAAAAATTTCAAGCAGTGGTGTAACTACTACTTTTAAGTGGGCCCTGTATTAGATATTACTTGGAGGCCTCTTAGTGTGCACATGAGGCGTAAGACGCAGGGTGTTCGGGAGGCGGTAGCCTGCTCTGCAAGCGTTTCTTCTTAAGTTCAGAGGTTGTTGTATTGACAGAGAATTTTAGTTAATGTATGAAACTTGATTAACAGAAGTTTTCGTCACACGTGAATTTATTAGTATTCAAGTTAAATCACTCTGCTTTTCATATGTTTAATCTTTCTCAATAGGTCAAAAACTATTCAAAACTTTGCTACATCGAATATTTTTCGACGATAATGTTCCTTCACTTTAGCCTCTAAAGACCTAAGAACCTTTGGTGAAAAGAGTTTGCTTTACTTTTTCCTCACAAAAAACAAATATTTCGTTTTAACCAAAATCAATAATTGTGCATTCTTAACAAACTACTCAAACTCATGTATTCTTAACAACTCCAGACCTATCTGTTCTCCCTTATTTCAGATGAGTCATATGTTCTTTAAACCACGTTTGAAATAACCGTTACGTTTTCCCAATATATTTTTGATTACAATCCTTGCAACTAATTTCGTTAATATCCGAACTTTTGTTTATTCCAATTTTGTTTCTTCAATTAACCAAAAGTTGTTGTAATTTATTGCCTGGTGAATGAATAACTATCATACCTATGTTCTTATGTGGTGGGGTCCAATTATCTCCTTATTAGGTGTTAATATTTTATACATTAGTAATTTTTATACTATAATGAATCGATACTTCTAATATATTTTAGACCGACATCAACCTACAAACATTAAAAGAAAGGGGATACATTTTCTTATAGTGATAGGATCATTCGGATGAAAAATAATCGGTTATTCGATTAATGAAATATTCGGAATATTACGATTACTGAGAAAGAATCCGGATGTTATTATTATTATTTTTTAGGAAAGCAAAAACTTTTAGAAAAATTTTTTTCAGGAAAAGTTGAATATTTTTGCAATTTCATCTCTTGTAAACCCCATCCGTAGACATACTGTATACTAACGATTTACTTACCTCATCTACTAAAGAAAATATCATCTCCTATGCAGATAACATTGCAAATTTTTTCCAAGATGGTAACTGGAAGAAATCACGACATTCTCTATCGGCAGATCTAATAAACATCAAAGAGTGGTTTGACAGAAACTTCCTACATTAGACTGGGATAAAACTAAATATGTGTCATTGACATTGTACGAGAAATATTCATCTAATTTTAGCACAATACCTATTGATACAGGAGATATACAAAAGTAATTCCAGTGGCATCTTACTCAGAATGCAGTTCTTTATAACACATCGAACTCGGAAACATTGCGTTTTTAGTCGCAAATTCTAATAGAATAAAGAAAAATGTAGCATGCAGATATCAATTCTTTGCCTCTTCCTAAGTTTTATGCAGAACCACAGTGAAGGTACGGTGAAGCCACAGTTGTTTTTAAAGGATATAATATTAGGTCTCCATTAATAAAAGATTGTACACATTGATGAATTTCTCACTAGAAACCTCCTTTGTTGACACGAAAGAAAAGTTTCTTCAAAATTCTGTGAATAACATATGTAACATAAGTTTTGGAAAAAAAATTGTGGAATATTTTCTAACTAAATAAAATCCAGTTTTAATCAGCTCCAGCTTTATTTAGAATAACTTGAACGCTGCCATTTACATAACAAAGGTACTGGAATCATTACATTGCCTTACCTACAAGAGTTAAATATTCTAATTTTCCAGCAGGATAATACGGCAAGGGTTACAGCAAACTCGTTAGAAGAAGCTAATGTGGTGGTGTTTCCATGGCCGGCACGGTTACCTGATCTGTCTCCGATCGAACATGTTTGGGATATGATAGGTAAGAAGAGGGGGCCACGTATCCAACAGACTTGGAATGAGGTACCGCAAGCCGACATTGATCATCTCATTGAGAACATGCCTAAATGTGTGCATTCAAAATCGCGGTGTACTCATTACTAAATAACTTTTTTATTCCGCGTCTCACAGTCTCAATCACTTTAATGTGATACTAGGGGACTACTTTGGTAATAATTTCAATAAAATTGCCCACCGTGTGGCATTTTTTTAAATTTCAAACCAGTAGTATACTATCGATATTTGTTCTGTCTCAAATGGTTATTGCAAAATATAAAAGTTAGTACCCATTTATAATATATTTAGGTATACACGCAGATTAAAATATCGAGGACGCCATAATCCATTTTGTTTCCGAATCATTAATTTCTGATAAAACGCATCAGTTACTTACCAACCGCGCTTACACAATCTATTTAACAAAGAACGTTTATCGTTTTACTAAACTGTCGCACATGATAGGGCAGAAAATAGGGACATCGTGTCAATTGGGTGGATAAAGTATAAAAGGGTCTATCTCTTTATCCCAACACGACTGGTATTTTGTGTATGTAGCAAATTGAGACCCCACAGAGCAGTTTATTGCATTACAATCAACCCTGAAACACATTCGGTCTGGGGAATTGTGTTATGGACGCCATGACAGAAAACTAACAGAAAACTGAATTACCTCACCACAACCACTATTTTATATCTCCATCGCTTCTGGCCTCGACGCGAGGGTAGATGGAACATATTTTCAAGTACTTATTGTGTTATAAAAAGCAGCTGCAAAGATGTATTTAGTGTGCGATAAAAAATAATTAGCAATACGTATAATGCATGTACAGTCTGTCATTAATTGGATTGCAATGTTATATGAATATTATACTGTTCTTCAAATAAATTTTATGAATAATTTGTACAAACGAAAAACTCGAAAGATGTAGTAAATGATACAGGGTGATGTAGTAAATGATACAGGGTGATCCTTAAGTACATCGAGAAAATTCTGGAGATGATTCCTGATCTATTGAGACGAAAAGCTCAAATGAAGTTTTGTCATAACTGGTTCTTTTTTGAGATACAGTATGTTGGTTTATTACTGGACGAGCCCTTTAAAGATATTTTTCGAGTGTGTTTCGTACAATATATTTTCTGCAATCTGTTTAACTAGTTTCAAACTTTTTTTTTTTCAAATTAAATTCATAAAATTCAGCTGACAGATGTCAGATGTCAAAGGAGAATGAATTAATTATTTTTATTTGTTTTCAGGATGCTGTTTTCGGCTATAAGTGAAATAAGCGATTGGTAAAGACTTTACCGATCCCTTATATATCACTTTACCGGGCTAGACCAATTATATATTTTCACAAAAAACACCAAAATATTAAAAATTAAAATTTGACGAATCATTGGCACAGAATTACAATCAGCCAAGACACTAACAATGATGACATTTTATTAATATAAACAAAAAATGGTGGGTTCCCACCATTTAAATAAAATTTAAAATTTTAAAAAATTCTTTTGGTAATAGATGACCCTATGGGGTTATTTGAATATTGTTCATTTTGCACTTAGAAAACTAACTGGTTTTTTTTTTTTTTTGTGGGAAAAAAATAAAGAAAAATAAATATTACGATAGAACGTTTCTTTGGCGTTGTTTTAATTTTGGAAAATTAATTATAGAATTTGTTAAAAGTGTGAATTAGATATAAAATCCTTTCCTTCTTTCAGAAAAGTAGTGCAATAGTGAAGCCCATTTTTTTGGTGAGTAATAATAGATAATTAATTTTTCATTCTTTTAGTAATCGCTGTGCATAATATATTTTACAGTGCACGGAAGAAACATAGTAATAACATTTGCATCAAACAGTACTTATAAAAATCATTTTCAAACATGACATCGGCAGTCTGCAGAGAAGTTAATCATAAAACAACCAAAGACGGCTGCGAAGTTAGAAACTCGTTGCTAGCGTTGGAGGAAGAAGAAAAAAACAATTCTTGAAAATCATTCAGATGAATAATTCAGAGAAGTTACAAATTTACCAATATGTGAAAATGATGACAGAAAGTATGGATAAAAGTGTCAACTTGGACAAATCGAGGTTTTCGCCACACATGAATTTTGCTGGTATCCAAAGTAAATCCTGAGATTCATTTATTTGATTTTGGCCAATAAATAATAACAAGAAAACGACAGAACAATTATAAGAAAAAGTTCACACCAAATTCTAAACACTGCTGAGGTTTGTTCATTAGTGTTGCTAGAATCAGTTGATTTCAAAAATCATATATGAGCAGTTTGTTTTAAAAGTTGACAGAACTTGTAAGCACATTCCAATTCAAACCCAACAGAAACGAATAGAGGAAAGGTGCTTTTTTATACAGAAAATTTTTGTTTTGATATTTTGAGAAAAATGATGGATGGAAAAGAGAATCATTAATTACTGTCAATAGACAATTCATATTGTTACGCCACTGGACTGTGCAGACTGGTTAGATTAGGCTGGAATTGTACACGAACGGCCGGGAATATTCTGGAGTGCTCTAGACCGGGAGAATTGATGTATAAATAAGACGCACGGTGGGCCGAGATTTAATCTTAAGTTGAACGTGAGCGAGTAAAGAAGTAATAAGAAAGAGACTTATAAGTGTTCAAGTGTAATTATAGTTAAGACAGTAATTAGTCTATTGTTGTTAATTGTTAATTAATAAATAAAGTAGTGAATAAGTGTTACCTGGACTTTCAATTGACGAATCTACGGGAAGAGGTGTTTGTGTGGATAGCAAACACGTAACAATTTGGTGTCAGAAGTGGGATTCCCTTAGAGTAGAGGATGGACTGTTGAAAAGAGCTTGGGAAAGTCCAGACGGGAAGGAAATTACTTTGAGATTGGTAATTCCCAGGTGTCGCATACCAAAAGTACTCCAGGAAGTGCATAATGGAACATCTGGCGGACATTTTGGCATCAACAAAACTCTCACTAAAGTACGCGAACGATTCTACTGGGTGAACAGCCGCCAAGATGTGGAAGCTTGGTGCCGCAAATGTGAAGTTTGTGCGGCAAGTAAGGGACCACGGACAAGAAGTAAGGGCCAAATGAAACAATATAACGTAGGGGCTCCTTTTGAGCGAATTGCGATCGACGTAGCTGGTCCATTCCCCGTGACAGATGATGGGAACAAATACATCTTAGTTGCCATGGACTATTTCAGTAAGTGGCCTGAAGCTTATGCCATACCCAACCAAGAAGCAGCCACTGTCGCTCAAGCTCTGGTAGATAATCTAGTATGTCGATTTGGCGTGCCCCTAGAATTGCATTCGGATCAAGGAAGAAACTTTGAATCAGGGGTGTTTCAGAAGATGTGTCGCCTACTGGGAATTCATAAGACAAGAACAACAGCCCTACATCCACAATCAGACGGAATGGTGGAGAGATATAATAAAACCATGGAGGGAGCACCTATCCAAAGTGGTTGAGAAACATCAGAGAGATTGGGACCGTCACTTACCTCTTTTCCTTATGGCATACAGGGCCTCCATTCATGAAACAACAAAACAGACACCGGCTCGCGTGATGTTTGGACGTGAGATTAGACTGCCATGTGACTTGGTGTTTGGCACACCGGAAGAGGAGCGACTTTCCGTAAATGACTACGCTGATGAAGTTGGTGAACGGCTAAGGAACATTCATGAGCTGGTACGAGACCGAATTGCCATAGCAAGTGATCGCATGAAGGCTCGTTATGATCTTAAGGCGAATTCAGGAGGGTTCCAGGCTGGAGATTTGGTTTGGCTATATAACCCACAACGAAAAGAAAGGCAGGTCCCCGAAGCTTCACCCGCCCTGGGAAGGTCCTTACACTGTGGTCACTAGACTAAACGACGTTGTATATAGAATTCAGCAAAGTCCAAAATCCAAGATGAAGGTGGTGCACATAGAGAGGACTAGCCAAGTATGCAGGGAATAATGAATATCCTGATCGGGACGTTCAGGCTTAAGGAGGGGCAGTGTTACGCCACTGGACTGTGCAGACTGGTTAGATTAGGCTGGAATTGTACACGAACGGCCGGGAATATTCTGGAGTGCTCTAGGCCGGGGAGATTGATGTATAAATAAGACGCACGGTGGGCCGAGATTTAATCTTAAGTTGAACGTGAGCGAGTAAAGGTAATAAGAAAGAGACTTATAAGTGTTCAAGTGTAATTATAGTTAAGACAGTAATTAGTCTATTGTTGTTAATTGTTAATTAATAAATAAAGTAGTGAATAAGTGTTACCTGGACTTTCAATTGACGAATCTACGGGAAGAGGTGTTTGTGTGGATAGCAAACACGTAACAATATTTATGAAATAGAAATGTAAATTAAATGTAGTTTTCTTTTACAAATTTCAACAACCTTCAGATTACAGATGTAACATTCCCCACAGTCACATTTAAAATAATATGTTGATAAGGTTGAGACAATTTTATTGTCCTAACGAGTCGAGTTATGTTTCCTGCTCTGATTTTATTGCTCGACGTTTTGAACTCGAGCAGAAAATCAATGATTTTACATTTATAAGCGGATTGCTAAATACAATAAATGAACAAAATCAGATCATCTACTCCGACACAAATGAATTGCATTTTTATACTATTACTGCTCAGATCTGCTTCTAACAACACTAATGAAAATACCTCTACTTAATCGTCCACTTAACTTTTGACAGATGAGAGATGAAGTTAGTTTGTTTATTGTCAACTTGTTCTTCTTCTTTTCTACATATCACTTCATATTACTACCTTTTTCGCGGCACATTCAAATAGCCGAATTTTTAATATATATTTTTTAAATATGGCGCTTAGAATTTTTCTTCCAAATTAAATATATAACTAAATTAATGCGTCTACTATTATATTTCACCATCTGTGATGTTATTATTTGTATTAATAAATTTAATCGTACAGAATAGTCATTATTTAATACTTAAATAAATATTCAGCTGTAGAAAATTATACAAAATAAATATAAATTTGATAATTTGAAAGTTGCGTAATACTGAAAGGGGAATAAAAATTAAAAATTTTCTTTCAATATATCTTTTTCATCATTCATTCGTTAATCATTACATAGAAAAGTATTCGAATTCCGCCAGCTGATTTGGTTTTTCAGGTATCTGGAAATAATTTAAAAATTCATATTTTATTTTTCTCCCAGATGTTACCTATTTCACATCGAATCTTTATTTTGTAAAAATACTCTTGAGTAAATTTTTGTGTTTTATATGATATTTATAAAATAAAGTTATTACAACGTTTCATTCACTTAGAATCATTATCGACTTAATTTTTTCTTATGGCAGCCATACTGAATTTTCGTATCAAAAAAGAGCATTTTTTTCTGATTACAATGATAAAACATAATCCCATATAAAATTTTAAAGTTTCATTAATGTCCCAAATTTTTCAAATAAGCAACATATGGGAGAAAAACGAAATATGAATTTTTCAGTTTTTCCAAATATCTGAAAATCCAAGTCAGATAATTAAGATCAGTTGCTCCTAGAGACTCAGTAAGAAAATTGTGCAATTTTTCTCTAATTTAATCGATGTTATCACTGGTAACATAGGCGCGATCTCTATGTTGGGTAAGTTAAAGCTGAACACCCTGTATATCTCACATACAATTTTTTATGCAAATTTCAATTGAAAATCTGGTTTTCAAGCAATCTGGCTTTTATAGAGAAGATAATCCACTATATTCTGACTGGAATTAGGAGAAAATGGACGTGTACTCCAGTCGTTTCAACACAGGACCCTATACCTTTAAATCTAGACATTTATTAGCTCCCGAAGTGGGTTGTAACCTTCGATGTGAAGATACACTGATGCAGTTTTCCACAAAACATCATATAAACTAAGTTGGCATCATCTGAAGATGAATAAAATTAACTTTATGCTCATTATCCTATTTATACCCAAACTATTGTCACGGTTTGGTGAACCGTGACTCACTAACCAATAGAGCGTACTATTTGGATTGGCCCTCTATCACTATTCATACTAGTTTTATGTGGTGATTTCCAAGCTTTCAAATACATTCAGCTATCTAGTATTAGTTACATTCCTAATATCTTTAATTGATAATATCTATTTTATGGTTGTTCTCAAACGCATGTTGGGCAACACTAGAATTATCTGTTCTAGATTTGAGATGAGACATATACTTCTTGAATCTAGTTTGTCCAACATACTTTTCGTTTGTTTCAATTTCGTCAATTGGATTGCCTAAGAGTTGTTTTAGTTTATTTCCCGATGAATGAACCATTGTTGTACCTATATCTTTAAAAATCTCACCAATACTACGGGTGAATCGAGGATCGTATGGAATCGATACAAATTTCGGATTTTCTCTTGCATTTTGAATGATCGAGGAATTTCGAAGTGTCTCGTTAAATTTACGTTTCCTAATTATTTTATCAATTAAACTTACAGAATATTCATTACTCGCAGTTATATCCTTAATCAATGCCCTTACGTTTTCAAACTCCTTATTGAGGGAGATGCTTATAATAGACGATGAACTAGAAAATTAAAACTCGCCATTTTGTGTTGAGCACAATGGTAAGAGTCCTTATGGACATGTCTTAGAGTACCGGTATCTTTTCTGTATATATCAAATTCTAACTTATTTTCACTGTTTCTAATTAGTAATACATTAATTTAGAAACAAAATTGTCAATAGCAGTGACATTTGTATCAAACACTGCAAGAATATCATCCACATACCTAAGCGAAGTAATGGGTATATACTCGAATTCTTTTTTTGCCCCTATTTCGAATCTGTTCATAAAGAGACTGGCAATGAATGATGACAAAGAGTTACCCATTGTTGTTCCTTCATGTTGTTCGAGGAAATCATTATTGAATCGAAAGCAATTTTGTTTTATGTGAAGTTTAGTGAGTTGAAGATATTCTTTTACTACATCTTGATTATTTGATTCGAGTAGTTCCTTGAGGTAGTCCAAGGTCTGTGGTATCGAAACAATGAACAAACGCAAACATTTTGATCTTCCTTGATGTTTATTCATTTGTAGTGCACCCCAAAAAGTTGATTATATTCTCCTTCAACCGGCTAATTTTATTTTAAACTTAAACCTCAGCAATATAATCGTGAAACTCAAACAGCAAATGCAAAAAGTTTGGTTAAAGGCTCATTTTAATTATGCATGGGATCTAACAGAATATTCTCAAAAATGTTGTCAGTCTGCTTAAAGTAGTTATAGTATGTTACAACACAAGCAATATTCATTTTAAATTATGTATAGGAAGATATGTCTCAAACAAGTCAAACACACTGTAAGTTTTATATAAATTGTTTGTTTCCACGTACAGAGGGTACGACAGTTTTAATTTAATCATGAGTCTGGTTGTAATTAAATTGTAATTAATTGGCAAAGCGAGGATCTATCGTGCAACAGTCAAGCATAACAAGGGTCGGTGGTCTGTTGGCAAATTGAAATCGTGTGATGATAAAATGCCATTGCGAAATTGGACTGATTATTTTAGGAGTTTGTTTGATATATTTTTAATTTTTTTTTTTTAATTTACTTAATTAAAAAATTCAGTGTTAACCCACCTCCTATTAATTCCCACAATAAAATGTTTTTAAAGTACCAAACAACATTATACAAAAATTATGAAATACAAAAATAATTTTAATTGCGATGCGACTTTTGGTAGATAGACAATATACAGTGCGTCCATAAAGTTTTGCAAAAATTTATTTTCAGCCAGAATATTAACGAAAAATCCAGAGGTCAATTTTTGTATGTGCAAAGTTTGAAACCCAACGCTAATTTACAGGGTGATCTATGGTACGTGAGAAACCCAAAAGCGGTCGTTTACAAATGGAAGGGAATATTAAGCAATATCTTTTTGACGGTTTAAGAAAATCACCGTGTGTCGTTGATTTAGATGAGAATGTTAGTCATGTCATCACTTAACAGAAAGTATGGATAAAGTCTTACACAAAGTAAATTCCATCCATATAAAATTGTGCAAACAATTTTCTTTTTTAATTTTCAATGTCCATTCCTTAAAATGTTTTTCTTAAAAATGTTCTTAACCGTCTCTCAAGTCACCGAAGTAACATTCGGAAAATGTAATAAACTGCATATTAAACTGGAAAATGACTTTACATTTTCAAACACCATTCAAACCGATATGTTTCGCTGAATTTTCTATTTTACCACACAGAAATAAAAGAACGAAGAAGAACAAATACAACACAACACTAAAATACGCATGCATGTGAATGTGAAATGCTTGCTTTAATTATTGGTTCCTTATGATTCGCACACGCACGAGCTCGATCGATGCCCATATGTTTTGGTTGACTGACGATGGATTCATGCATATAAGACTGTGTCGGCCGTGCGCAGACCATGCACCAACTATCATATGTGTAAATCAAAAAATCATGTTTTCATTTCATTAAATTCAAATGAAAACAACCTCTCCGCAATTTTTAGCAACACAGCACGGCCTGTGCACAGCTGATACACAGTCCAATCCATCTTCATAATACGTACTACATGTGGAAGGGGCTATTTAAACAATGGTCTCGTCACGACTGACCATCAGTGCTTTGTGAAACGACTCTAAAACGTTATACAAAAATAAAAAAAAGTGTTTTTGATATCTGATGTAGATACGCATTTCCAAAAAAATACTATCAAATTTTAATATTAATAAACTACCTTCTCGATGTATTTTCGAATTAATTCAATTCCGTGAAATTAATAATGCAAGGAGACTTGCAACGAAACATCAAAACAATAATTTATATAACTTATGAAATAGGTATAACTTTTATTTGGAATAATTTTGAAATTAATGAAAAGATCAAAGACCGATCCGGACAAAACGTAGGGTGGCCGTTTAAAATTTTAATTATCCTCAACAACCTCAGTCCTACTCATAGCATCTTAAAAAATGTCTCCAATAACATTCCATATATTTGTATGATCAAATTAAATCCGATGCCGAACATTTCGTAGAAACAAATGTTTGGAAATTAATCTTCAGACCTTAAACATCTAAATTGCAGAAAAACATATCTAACAAAACAAAACAACTACAAGTTTGTATTGAATGATGCTTCAGTGGAATATAATTTTTAAACGGGAAACCTCAAGGTGCTGTTCTAAGACCTCTTTTATGAAATAATCATTATACATCCGATTTATGGGAAAATGCATACAACATTTGTGAATCTATTATTGTATTAATGTTAAAGTTGGCATTTATTTCATATTCACTTATAAGTAAATTTCCCAAAAAAAGGATGTAACAATATTATTCACCTTGTTGGAATTTTTTATCAGATGAATGACTTCTACGATTTAACTAAATCTGAGAATTAGGGTTAACCAGTTTATTACTGGCAATATAAATCTCTGCGGCTCTACTAATTAATATATATATATATATATATATATATATATATATATATATATATATATATATATATATATATATATATATATATATATATATATATATATATATATATATATATATATATATATATATATATATATATATATATATATTTATATATTTCAGCGTGAATTATACAAATACTACTTAGTGTTATTTACCCATAATGTATACATTGTAGGAGCCATAATAATTAATATAAATTTAATTGGATGACAAGTATAAAATTTCCAACTTACCTGAGGAAAATTCAAAATTGTATGTATATATAAAGTTTTTTGGAGATTTGCTCGACATCCTCTGCTTTGACGATTACGATTATGGTTGCAAAATTGACAACGCTGTGACAGTAGGAGATTTCGACAAACGCCCGAATAACCACGTTAACCACATGGTTTGATATGTGCGTTAACGTAGAGTATGTTATTTACGTTTTGAAAATTATGCAAATATTAATTTTGATAAACTGTAACGGAGAAAATCATGCAAGAAAGTTATATAATGTACGCCAAGTATAATTTTTTTTATATACGACATTAATTTTCAAAAAGTTCTTTCAATAAATAATGAGTTTATTAATTTTTTATAAAAGTAGTATTCTTTTGTTTATAATATTGATAAATATGACATAGTCTAGCTGTTAAAAACATGTGAAGATTAGATCATATCCCACAATCTATTACATCATACCACAATCATTATGAGAAGGTTATATACCTATTTAGAGTGGTTTAATAGAAATTCGGATCGTTAAAATAAAATGTGTGGGTACAATGTGTACGCGCCTCGATGCTCCCATTCATTATACACCAACTTATTACCATTACCAACAAGTGCAAAGGGCTTTGTATGCCTGACCCTGTGGTTAGAATGGATGTATACGTTATGAGATTTTATGATTTTACTATAATTGGAAAAGAATTTACTCTTTGGGACCTTCTTTATTTACAGGAATACCCAAGGATATCTTTTGTATTTGTGTACCAATCAAAGGAATCATGGTATGTGATTTATTTCAATGGAATAATATTTAATAGAATGCCATAAAAACATAATTTATATATACGGGAGATGCTCGGTTGTAAATACAGTGGTTATTGTGTTTCTTTGCAAAATTTCATAATTTCAGTATCCTTTTAATTTTGCTTCTTCGAAAAGTTCAAAACTGAAATTTTAAAAAATCTTGATATTTTAGAATCACACAAGATCTCATTACATATAAGAGGAGATTATTTTTTAATTATCAATAGACGCAATAATTTCATATAATATGCTTTTTAAAAATGAAGTCTGTCTGTTGTTATTGTCGTCGCTCGTCGGTGACAATTTGTGACTATACTTCACTTCAGATAAGGCTAGAGATATTTTAATAAAATTTTATTATTTTTTTTGGAAAATGATTAAACAAAATTGTCATCCATTCTCCAAATGGAGAAACAAAATAAATGTTGTTGAAAAATTCCTAATGGAAAATATTCCCATCGTCTAAAGAGTTAATATACCACATTGAACACGTAGGTTTTATTTACAATGAAGTCTAATAGGTTTAGGAAGCTAATTTCCTTGTAATTTTTAAAGAAATTTTGGTTTTCCTAATAACAAAAATTATTCTAATATGTTCTGTGAAGAGGTGTCATCCCAACAACAACAATTTTGATCTTATATCTCTACAGCGTATGAGGATCAGGATAACTTTGACTGGCTTGCAACCAGTCAGAGATAAGCGTACAAGAATGATCATTACAAGTTTTGCAATTGGAAACAGAAAAACAATTAAATCATAATTTAAGCAAATATGGCCGAAAACCCAAAATTTGCAAAAAGTTAATTTTCGTTTTAATTATTGAGAAGGAAATAACGTCATACTTGTTTATTTCTTCAAAAATTAAATAAACTTAATTAGACATAGAATCTTTTGTCGAATTCAGCTATAATCTATCTCTACATTAATTTTAAAGAATTTGTGAGAGCCTTTGTGTTTAACCTAACTAAACTTAAGGTTGGGATTCAGTGTATAATTAAACTTTTTGATTTAACAATAAAAGTAATGATATGTTGTATTTTCATGGTCAGAATGTCAGGTCACACATTTTAATTAAAATAAAAGTGAGCAGCTAAAAACTATGAAACATATCCAAAACCTAAAGGTGCGTATTAATTCAGAAGCCAAGGTAAAAATACATTAGTAATGTACTCATAAATGTGTGGGTCGACACCCACACATCCAGCCACTATTTGAAGTACCTACGACCCAGTTTTTGGAATACTGTAACCTGTATTCTTACATAATCTAATACCACCACTGAAAGTACCAGTTTACTGGCAGCATTAGCTGTTACCAAAACTGTAATGTTTTCTTTTACGTCATTTCCGACAATATAAACATTCCTTGAACCCTTTCTTCTTATGACCCTATCTACTGTTAGTTGCAAATAAAAAGCACTTTCATTAGAAATGAAAATTCTTTCTCATTCCTTAGTTACATCAAATATATTCTTTGAAATTAGGCATTCTTTATTTCATCAAACCAATTAGAATCTGTCGTTCTGTAACATTTTCCTCTAGCAGTATTAAAATTTTGAGTTTCGTTCAGATATTTCAGGATGTCTATTTAAAAAATACTTTATACCACTTATTTCCAGGACGATTATTTTGAAATTTATTTTCTCACTTTGTTTCTATCATTATATATTCTACACTATCTATGAGTTGAACCTTGGACAGTGGATAATGAATATTCGCCAGTTCCAAAATCCAGTTACCTAAAATATTCTCTTCGTGAGTATTTAATAAAAATAGGCAGTCCTATATGACACACTTTAGGAGATTTCTCCTTTGATTTGTAGAGGAGTGTACTCCGGGAACATCAAACTCCTCTGTTGACTGCTTCAAGTGCTGTTGCCATTGTACTGTAGTATATGTAACACTGACGTAGCATTCCACAAAACACCATGTACTGCACTCGACGGGCGTTTTGCCAACCAAGTTATCATCATCTGGAGATAATTAAAACTCTTCAGTTATGTATACGCACTCGACGAACGTTTCGTGAGTCAACTTGTCATCATCTGGAGATGATTAAAACTGAAGTTTTTAATCGTCTTCTGATGATGCCAACTTTGTTGGCGAAACGAGCAGCACGTGCAATATATGATGTTTTGGTTTTTGTGGAAAATTACGTCAGTGTTATCTTCACTTCCAAAGGTTCCAACCAACCTCAAGACTGTGGTATATGTATATATTTTTGGGAGTCATATTTATCATTTTTGGTTTATACTTACTATCTCTAAAAATAAAATCAGCAATGATAAGCTATGAAACACGGCAATAATAAATTAGGCGTTTTATAATTTGTTGCAGCATTCAAAATATATAAAAATGTTTGCAGGATAACATTAAATTTTGCGTCATACCTAATGTGTGTATATTATTTTAACGATTTTGACTTTAATTTAAAATAAAATTTTAAATGCATAAATGTTGGGTGACAGTCTATAATACAAAAATTTAAAGAGTTATCTAAATGAGACTCGAAAGCATTTTTCTAATGTTCATGAGAGTTTTAGTTGTGATGGTAAATATATTCGAATATGAAGTAGTAAAAGAAAGTGCATAAAAAATGATCAGGCCTCACAAGTATGTGGATCGCACGCATGGTAATAAGCTTGTGAGTGGTCAACTTTCTTCACAAGGAGTAATTAATGTCTAAACACTTTTGCGCCTCAACATCAGGAGCGTATGCTTCATCTGACTAATCAAGAAGACTTCAAGTGTTGACATTCTCCTTTGCCACCGGATGCAATATGTCTTGGGTAACTGCATTAAAAACTAAATAAATGGACTTTTCATTTCAGTTTCTGATTTACTCTGTTAATATACAAGCATTTTTTGCACCAATAAATCAATTAGTTATAGATAATGCCTATTTTTTATAATTAATTATTTATATTGAATATTAATACAAATTTATAAACCTGATTTACATTTTTGGAAATATTTTGATGATCCTCACATTGTGATTCTTCTAAGTATACTATATCATAACAATAAAATTTTAAATCTAAAGAAAAATCTCAACGTCAAGGTTAAAAAACATTTTAAGGAAAGATTTTAAGAAAACGTTTTTTAAGAATACTGTTAAAGTAAATAACCTATACCGTGTGTCCCAAATTCGAGGTTTACCGCTATCTTGGAAACCATATGAGCCTACAAGGTCTGTTAAATGGGATAAGTTTTAGCAAATTTAATGCTGTTTTCCAAATCCGTTAAGAAATCACGGCTAACTGAAACCGTTTTTTTAGATTTCCCAAAAAAACGAAAATTTTGTGATTTCTCTTTATGGCTGTAACCAAGTAATCCTTGGTCAGACAGGTTTTAGATTTTTACATTATTAGGACACTTTTTATGTTCGATATTCTTATGTTTTCGAGATATATGAGGTAACTTTTTGTTTTTCTCTTATGGCAGCTATATTGGATTTTTTCGTTTTTCAGATTGCGCTTGAAAATGTATCATATGCCGAGGAAAATTGTTCTTCGAGGGCTAATTTAATAAAAGTTATCCATTGCTTAACAAAACAAAATAGTAGGCCATGGAAAATCAAAAATTATTCTGATTTCATGGATATACCTAATACCAACCATTATAAAAAATAACAGTAATAATATGGTTATCAGTTTGACATGTTTGAATAATTTTAATTTTCTGTTAAAATACTGAACATAATCGACATGGAGAAAATTTTTTAATAACAGCAAATTAACATAATAGAATAAATACTAACAAAGAAGTAAGAATATTTAATAAAACTGTTCAAAATGACCTCCATTTAGCTAAATACATTTTTGGCATCTACGCCTAACTGAGCTGATCACTATTCTAAAAGTATTGGCATTTATACCCCACAAATAAAAATCAAGAGGGTTATATCAGGCGAGCGGGGAGGCCACAATACTGGTCCTCTATTTGAAATTATGCGGTTACCAACATTTTCCTGCAATATCCGTCTAACATTATTGGTATTATGTGCAGGACAGCCATCTTGTTGGAACCACAATTCGATTTCTTGTTTTGTAAAAAGCTGTCTTATCCCGGGTAAAATTTGATTTTTTAGAAGTTTACGAAGGCCGCTCCCGTTAAATTGGTGTGAAAAGTCAAATGAACCAATTAATTAACGATCTAAAAATAATAATTAAGGAAAGGGTTATAGGCAGATCATAGGAGTAGAATAGAAAGAGAAAAAGTAATACCTATTATGCCACACTAAACATTGGAATCCAAAGCCAGTCTGAAATCTTCTTTGCGTGTTACATGCGGATTTTCTGTAGCCCAGTGGGGAAAATTGTACTTGTTAAAGACTCCACAAATTGTAAAACGACTTTCATCGGTCCATATAACTCTCGATTGAAAATCAGGTTGTTCTTCGCATTTCTGAGTAATCTATCGACAAAATTCAAGTCTTCATTATTGTTTATTTCCTTTGTTTTAATATCTTGTTTATAGTTGTCTTAGGAATATTTGTTTCGCCTGCAATTTGTCGCACTGATATGCGGGGATTATTGTTAAGAGCTTCGAGAATATTATTTATGCGGTCAATATTATCAACCGGTCTCTTTTTTATCAAAATTGCTTATAATTCTTCCAAAAACTGTTCTAAGTGGTTAGATTATCTCTGAAATGTTTCTAGATAGGAAGACGATGCATTTTGCTAATTCCCATTAAACACACATACCTACGTTAGAAAGACGATTATAATGTCCAAAAACCATTTGAAAAACGTTTATCTTTTACGTACAAATAACTTAAAAATGTCGCGGTTTTACACTTTTCAAATAACGAAATTATAAACGTTTAATAATAGTATATGTGAAATGAATAAGTCAGATATTTTAAAATGTATTACTAGTGTACGTAACTCCAAAACGTTTTAAAACGTTTCTGTTCGACCTCAACGGACTATTCAGTTGATATGAACCCTTTTTAGGAACGTTTAAGAGAACAGTTTTATAAACGCTTTAAATAACGTTAATTCAATGTTGACAAAACTGTCAAAAGGGCGGCCAACATTTTTCGTGAAAAAATCATGAATTTTTAACGTTACAATAGACCGTTATTTTTCCAACAATAGATGATTGGTTGATTTTCTAACGTAGCATGAATTATCAACCAATGACACGTTGAGAATACGTTTTAAATACGTATGTCTGTCTACTGGGTTTCTATTTACTAAATAACATTCTATCATATAAAATGTTTCTTCATTTGAGATTTTGTGCGCCATTTTGCAATAATCATAATCTTAAACAGTAATAATAAGTATTCTTGAACAATTTACAGTAATGCCACTACTACTTAGCGAACAACTGTCAACTAACACTAATGCTTATTATTTGTTTTAAACCGCAGCCTACTAAATTTTACTGAAAGTTATGTGTGAATTTGGTTGTTTTTAGAAAAGCATTTTTAAAATTTTACTAATTACTAACTACTTTGCATGCAAGAATGCCCTTGATGAAGTGGATTTGTTTGTTCAAATTTTGAACACTTTATTTACAAATTTATGACAAAACCTTAATGATCGTCTAAAAATTTATATTTTTAGAAAATTGTACAAATGAAGCGATTTACAGTAGATTTTAAGTACATAGATAATTAGTCGCCGTCTGAATAAGCATCTTGCTTGTCTCTGGCTTTACAAAAACTTTTTGAATCTCCATGTCCTAGTAGTTTATTTTGTTAAGCAATGGATAACTTTTCTTAAATTAGTCTCTCTTGAAAAACAGTTTTTTCTCCGCATGTGCGCTGAAAGCTCTTTTTAAGCGCAATCTAAAAAAACGAAAAATCCAATATGGCTGCCATAAGAAAAAACAAAAGTTACCTCGGATATCTCGAAAAGAAAAGACTATCGAGCATTCGTTTCTAGACCAAAATATTGGTCTCCAAAGAATGTCCTTATAATATAAAAGTCTAAAACCTGTCTAACCAAGGATTACTTGGCTACAACCAAAAAAAGAAATCACAAAATGTTTTTTTGGAAAATCCCAAAAATGGTTTCTGTTAGCCGTGATTTCTTAACGGATTTGGAATCAGCATAAAGTTTGCTAAAATTTATCTAATATAACCGATCTTGTAGCTCTTACCGTTTCGGATATCCCAATAGTGAGCATCGAATTTTTGACACAAGGTATTTATTGCAATGTTTAAAGTACTCATTTATAGGCATTCACAAGTTCAGCCACACTATTCCCGTTACTACTGTTTGTAGATGTACCATCCGCATATTACTCAACATTTTTCATATCGTTTCGTTAAAAATATTATAAACAAAAAACGGACCCAGTGTACCGCCCCTGGGGAATTTCTATTCTAAACATCAAAACATCAAATAGTGACGTGGAGTTGCATCCGTTTTTAGGTAATTATATTTGTAGATTAATAAGTTATGGTTTCGTACTCATAATATATTTACAGTGGTAAAAAATTCTTGAGCTTTCGGGCATTAAATTGTTTTATTAAATTAAACTGTTGCCGATGTTTCGATAAAAAAAGTACCATCTTTAGCGTTACATTTAAGAACCTTACCTACAAATAATTAAGTAGATGGACATAAATTCTTACCCTAGTTTAAACAAAATAACTTAAAATTAAAGCTTGACACAACACAATATAATTCAGTTTTAATCGTCTCCAGATGATGCCAACTTGGTTGGCGAAACGTGCGTTGAGTGCAGTATATAATGTTTTGGTGTTTCGTAGAAGACTACGTCAGTGTTACAGAATATACAAGATGTGACTTAAGTACGTTAAAATATTTCAGGGTGGTATTCTTAGCTAATTTTAAGAAAAAAAGTTCGTATAAACTGATACCAAAAAATTCTTTGTTATGGAGATACAGGGTGTTGAAATGTCCAAAAAATATTGAAATTTTCTTATATTGTCATTATTAGTGTAGCTATTTAAACCAAATCTGGCACACAGTAGGCACACAGATAGGATTCCTTAAGATGTGATTGTATTACGCTCTACAATTAACCAGTGGCGGAGATTTGAGTAATTAATACTATAAATTTGATTAAAAAAGTAGTGAAGCTCTGTAGAAAATTAAAAGCGATCACATCTTAAGATAAGTCATTCAATTATAGACAATAACCGTATCGTATCTTCAATTTTTTGTTACCTCTCATAGTTTCACAACAAAATTTATTTTTTCAATTTATTCCACCGTTATTGCAATAATAACAAATTTTTTATTAAATCTATGGTAATGATTATCATATCTCCGCCACTAGTTAATTGTAGAGAGTGATACAATCACATCTTAAGGTATCCTATATAAATTTGGTGTAAATAGCCGCATAAGAAAAATTCGATATTCTTTCGGACATTTCCAAAACGAAGAATTTTTGGGCACCTGTTTATATAAACTTTTTTCTTAAAATAGGCTAAGGAATACCACTCTGAAACAATCTGCATATAAAATTTTATAAATAAAGGAAAACCCCATAAACGTACTTAAGTTACAACTTTATTTATTATACGAGGCGAGTTTTATGGATGCAGTAAGTATTCGGTAGGTATACATATACATACCTACTTCATAAATGTGCCTTAATATTAAAAAGAATAAAATAACGATTACTATCCTAAAGTAACGAATACAAGATACAAAATAACGTTTCCTTCTAACACTAAGCGTATGAAATTGGTGGCGTAATCATGTTTGCATATAAAAAAAAATGATTCGGCCTTCAATTCCATACGCTTTGAGGAATCATCATTAACGTGTAAGTGACGTTGGTGCAATATACCCCTATACTACGCTGAAAAATCCCATATGACGGTCAGACGCCATATTGGATTTTCCTACAGCGTGGTATAGGGGTGTTGTATTGCAAATCAAATTAAAGGTCTTTATGTCGCCAACATCGCTCTAAAATTTCATGACCACTCTTCAAATAGTATTGACCATAAGTTGATTATAAATATTTCTTATTTTATTTCAGTGTCCATATAGATTTAAACTGCCTACTCATTTTAAAAGTTGAAAATATACAAAACAAATGTTTTTCCACATAGATCTAATTATTGATAAGACCTGGTCACAATCATCACCGGTGCAATAAAAATACTCAAAATTTAACAGTAGATACAATGAAATCATCTAACAGCTAGTCAATTTGTAACTGAAGATATTTTATTAAGATATATTTTTTTGCTACGTTAACTCTTCTAGTATGTATAAGCCATAATGTTTGCTTCTAAACTATTAAGTATTTAGTAAATAAATAGATCGCTTGTTTATAACTAATAGATAAATAAATAAGGGTGTTTTCTTTCAGTGTTCTCATATTTGATTTTGGATATGATTTAGTTGTCAGAATTAGAATTTAATTTATTTAATGTCAATTTTCGATTTTTATGTATTATACCTACTTTCTGTGTGTCTTTTTTATTTATGTTTTTCAGAGCCACAGCACCTATATAATTAAGTCAACCGCACATATTCTACCTAAATAGAATTTTAGGATTTAAGATCATTGATAAACTAAAATAACATCTTTTATGACATTTTGAAATTTTTGTGTTTGCTTAGGCATTGCCTCACGTCGGATTTTTGTTGTTACAGGTGAAAATATGGTTTCAAAATCACAGGTACAAGTGCAAGAGACAGGCCAAAGAAAAGGCGATGGCTGAACAAAACCAGCATAACCAGGTAAGCATCATAGGCGGAGGTGTTAGAAATATATAGAAAGTAGTAAATAGTAAATACTTCCTGAAAAAATATAATAATAATATATTATTACCTTTATTGAGTGTTTACCAACACATTATAATCATATAAACAGTTTTCGTCGTAGTAAATATATTAGAGATCTTACAAAGTAAGAAGAACCCGGGACGTGGTCTCAGTTGCTCGACCAAAGATGCTGTCAATATAAGACGTAAAATAATATGCGTAATGTAACCGTAAGTTATTAATAATTCCCAATTTCAACTTTAAATTTAGCACAAATTGTCAGTATAAACTATAAATTAATCATAATTCCCAGTTTAAACTGTAAATCTTAAAATAAAAACACCGTGGCCTCTGTACGCTTTCGTATCATTCATTCGATTTTGGATTGTGAATAAAATTTTGACAGATATTTTTGAAGCAAATTCCCATATTCAGATACTCACTCTAGGGTGCATTTGGGTTTTATAGTCAATAGCAGTTTATGTGCGATAAGATACTGATAGTACTTGACTTCTGTGTAATAAAGAAATTCTTTGCAACCGACAACCAATGTGTGTACCAAAGAAATTTACTACCGATTTAATTTTTAATAGTTAATTGAGTTTCAATTCTTTTGCAAGAGAAATCTATTGTATTTGGTTGTTGTAAGGGAGAACGTGTTTGAAGAAAGACTAGTCAGAGCCAACAGATTTAATCGAATTCAGGATCTTATTTAGAACTATCCATGTTTTCGTGAGGTATTTTGTCTTAGGCTATCCGAACATCTTGCCGTATTGAAAGATCCCTTGATAGGACCGGTAGTCGACCTAGCCATATGTCTCATACATGTTCAATTGACTAAAGGTCAGGTGATCTTGCTAGCCATGGGAAAACGTTCACATTATCCTGCTGGAAAATAGGGTTTTCCAACCTCTGAAAAAACAGTAAGATGGCCAGTTCCAAGAACCTGCGAATGTACTCAATTGCATTCCAAGTTCCTTTCAATGAAGATTAGAGAGTTGCCTACCTATGCTATTGCACCATTGCACCTTATACCATAACCAGCCGGATAAGAGCTATCTCCCGTTCCGCACAAAATAGGTAAATCTCATAAAATACCCTGTATCTTGGTAATGAAGGTTGTTAGACCCATTAACCATGGGTTATTTGGAACCACCTAGGTGCCCCACATCCACAGTCATCGTATGTACATTTCCCTGTGAAACACCCTGTATAAATATAACGAATTACTATTATTTTATTTTAAATATAAAATTTTTAATTCAAATGCATTTTTATGACAGGAAAATTGTGCTCAAAGTTAGGTGTTTTTTTCCTTCAAAATTACTTTGAGGGAAAATAAGTTATTTCGAAATTCTGTCCCATTGCCTTTTAATAATCAGAGAAAAAATTATTAAACATAATAAATGAGTTTCTTAAACTGCGTATAATTTTGTTACACTTTAAGAAATATTATTTATTAATAGTTTTAATATTTAATTTAAAATTATAAAAAAGAACGACAAATAGTTTGATATTTTTTTCAAAAGTTAAATTAATTTGACGTCACAGTATAACATACGACCGCAAATCAAGATATATTATTGATTATCATATTTCGTTATTTTTTGTTCTTAAAAACGCTATGAATTTTATTAGGTAATCTAGTCATTCTTAGTACTAGCTCGAAGTAGTAGTTATTTTGATTGAACCTGTAATATGAATTTTAAAGGGTTTACTAAATGTTCCCCAGGAAATACTGGATGCATTTGCACAATTTTTCCAATCAACTTTTATTTCATCAATAAAATTTAATGTAGCAAACGTAGAGTCAAAATCTAATGCACCTCCTTTAATAATTCTAAATATTACTGAAGATGATGTCTTGAAAGCATTAAAAAAATTTAAATCGAAACTAACAATATAGCCAGATGTTATTCCAGCATTTCTCCTAAAGGATTGTGCCATTTTATTAGCTAAACCTTTTGCCATCATCTTTAATATGTCTCTGCAAACAAACACATTTCTTCTGATTTGGGAAAATTCTAAGATTTGTCCAATATTTAAAAGCAAAAATAAAATCTATATAGAGAATTATAGACCAATTAATTGTTTTGTGTAATTTCGGCAAGTTGTTTGAAGTAACTGTATATGAAATGTTTAGTCTTTTAAAAGCGTATCTACTACTACAAATTTAATAAGTGTCACACAGTTTCTAGCTGAGACTTTAGATCGGGGGGGCGCATGGTGATATCATTTATACGGACTTTTCAAAAGCATTCGACAGACTTGATCATAGATTATTGCTGCATAAACTATGCGATGTAGGACTTAGTGATGGATTCTTCAAGTTTTTTTTATTCCTATTTAAACAACAGAGGTCTATACGTGCAGTACCAGGGTTTTAAGCCTGTTTAAATGATAGCAACTTCAGGAGTTCCACAAGGATTCGTTCTGTGGCCTCTCCTTAAGGCATCAAAATATCATCGTATTTTCAATAAATGACATCATCTGTCAAAAATACTTAGTTGTTTCTCTCTCCATGGTCCAGCTTTTCAAACTCGTTTTAGTAGTTTATTTTATTTGCCAGTTCCTAGAACAAATCTGATAAAATTGTCACCATTATACACTATATATGTTCAAACTATACGTGCGTCGGTTCAAGAACACATTGATATTTTTAATTGTATAAGGGTTATAAAAAATCTTGCTCTTTCTGTGGACTATGTTAATATTTAAGTTATTTTGTTAAGTTAATTAGTATTGATTGTGTTTTGTAATTTGATAAATGGATTCGTGTGTTGGGTGTTGTAACTAAAAATAAATAAATATTAAAGTAATATTTTTTACTTTTGTCTTCCTAGAAGATTTATCATTTAAGGAGAAATATAGTGTCAATCTGACATTTGATCAGGAACTGTCATACAGGGTGCCCGAAAATACCTGTACAGAAACGACGGATATCTTTGAAAAGCCGTAGGTAGCTCCCTTAAGAACTGTTTCCGGGCCTATATCATATGAACTTTTTTCATATTTTTGCATGTAGATTCTGCACCAGAAATTTGTAAAATTTTCTTAATTTCAGAAATCTCCGTGCAGATCTACACAACTAGGTATATTCATAAATACTAGGCAGTTTCTTCTTCAGTTCTCATAGCAAACAAAATATATGATTTTTTTTAAAATGTATAAAAAGATTGACTAGACTATATAATGAACGATAACAAAAATATATGGCTAAAATTTATATCAAACTTATTTGTAACAGAAAAAATTTCGGCATCTTTGACGGCGATAAAGGGATCAGAGTCGCCCACGTTTTTTATGTTGCCAATTATAAGTTTGAACTGAACATCAAATTAAATTACTGTTTAATTTTAAAAAAATGTTTGATCGGAGAGTTTCTATACTATACTGATAAAAAATAAAAAGTTTGAAGTAATACGTATAACTTTTCGAAAGTTGAATTGACTTTATGTCAGAAATAAAAAATTTGCAAACAATTATAGATTAATAAATTCAATGAATTGTTTATTTTCTGAAATATACTTTTATCTAAATAATTTCATTGCTGAAATAAATAATTAGCGTTATCATTAAGTTTATTTGATTTAGTCGATGGAGTTAGTCATGTATTTAAATACACAGAATAAATATTTTTTATTTTTTTGATCTCGTGTGTTACAATATATAAAATATAGTTGAAGGACATTTTTAATCACTAAACTGACATCTAAAAATAATTATGGAGTATAAAATTTAATTAAGCTGTTTCATTTTTTTAATTTAATCATCCCTAAATAATTTTCTGACTGAATTAAGCAGATATAACTGGTCGATAAATCCAAAATTAATACTTCTATTATTATTATTATCATGAATAAAACAAGAAATATTAAAGATGTACTACCTATATAAATTTTTGTTTCTCTTATCGCACTTAATTGTAGAAATTAAGATTAGACTGTGTTTTTACCAGGCATCCAACATAATATTCAAATTTCAATTAAACTTTATTGAAAATAACCAAAAATTAAAACATTAATGGTTTGTTGTAATTAATAAAGGACAAATTTATTAAGTAATATTACAGACAAGTCTAATAAAATCAGGAGTTTAAAAATTATGAAATAAAATAAATTTTGTTGATTTAAAATTTCGTTTCAATATCTATGTTATCGCAATAGCCCGAAAACCAGTAAATCCTAGGAATTACACGCTAAACCGATGGTTTACTAATTTGACTTGGTAAATTTACGAAAAATTGTATTTTCAATACAATTTCGAACTTTTATTACACCATCACGGTCAATTTTGAGATTTTCCAGTGCGTGCTGGTAATTTTACTAGCGTCTAAAGCCAGATTGGTCACTTTGGGTCATGCCCGTGTTATTAGTTTACATGTATTTCATTAATTTCACTGTGTTCCTTGCCCTACAATAATATAACTATCCAAATGTATGCCATTCCCCTTAATTAATTTTACATTCCCTAAAATGTAATTCTTTTGTAATATTCATAGCGTTCAAAATTATAAAAAAAAGGACATTTTAGGGCAAGGAAAATTAATTAAAGGGCGTGAATTTGAATAGTTATTCTTTTCTTACTAAATTGTCATAAACTCGCTTTTACCAATATGAACTAGTAAATCTTAAGATTGGTAGCTTTTGCGTGGTAAAGACACAAAATAAAATAATTCAAACAATTTTTTGTAGATTCGCTACATCAAATTGGTTTAGCGCGCCAATCCTAGGATTAACCCATTTTCGCGCTTTTACAACAACGTCTATACCTATATTTTCAAATATACTACACCACTGTCGATGACTGGCTGTCTTTCATTCATCTACCTTCACTAATATTTTTAAATCCTATAATAACAAAACGTTCTTTCTCTATTAACAAAGAAAGTTATTGTAGCGAAATTTATTCACACTTAACACAAAACCTTAATCTTATTTTGCCTCTGTAAGGTATTCAATGTATTTTAGACTTTTTTTATATATCTATTAATCTGATTAGAAATATTGTGAAAAGTGAAAAATGTTTTAGTACGAGATACACATACCTAGAAGTGATATTTTATTTAATCCATTTTTTATTTAATTTTAATAATTCGCATGCTGGCGAGAAATAAGCATTTATTTTTGGTTTATTATTATTAATATTTAGAAACCAAACAGGGTATATTATTTAAATTGGCTTTAGGATTTGACTAGTATTCTAACGATTATAATAATATAAAATTTTAATTAGAAATTTAGTCAGGATGTCAGGTCACAATTTTAAATATAAACACAAATTAACAATTAATAATTTGTATTATTATTAAAGCTCGGACAGAGGTGTCGGTTTTCAGTGACGGCTTTTAAGCCGACCATGGTAAAGAGAATTTTATTTCATTTTAAAATGTTAATACGTAAACTAGTTTTATAGGAAAACAAAAAACAAAAAAGTTATGTTTTTACACTAGCAAAATTTGGGGGGACGTCACACTGTGTTTTCCTTATAACTCGTGAACGGCTGGAGATATCTAAATTCTGTAGAGATTTGAATGTATTGGTGATTGCAATATAAAAGTTTTTTAATTAGCGATCACAAGAGTAAAAGCATATTACCAATATTTGTTGTAAATGTTCCGGAATTAATATCCGACGCCTCTCATTAAAAATCCATTTGTATTGTGAGAAGGGTCGTTCAATGTCGATAGATATGTAATTGACGCATACATAAAATATGTGAACTTTTTCAGAGACTCAACATTTATGTTTTACGTGAAAAGTCTACTTCTTTGCCATTTAAAAGACCATCTGCTACCTTCATACCGATGCTCCGAGAAATTCCAAAACAGAAAAAAAGTTTTGAAAAAAATCTTTAAAAGGTCGAATAGATATTAAATATGTAAAGCATGAACTGATAGAACCAAAAAGTCCTTGTAACTAGTGAAGGTAGATCTAATAGATGTTAAATATGTGAAATATAAACTGACAAAAACAAAAAGTCTTTGTAACACATGAAGGGATGTAGATATCGAAAAAATAAATGGAAAAACACTCCCACGTTGTCCTGTCGTCTTTGGCAGCATACTTATCCTGTGCAAAAGCTGCAGTCCTTTTGGACGAAAAAATAAAAAAGTTTTGAAATAATTCTTTGAAAAATTGAATAGATGTTAAATATGTGAAGCATAAACTAACAAAATCAAAAAGTCCTTATAACTCTTGAAGGCATATGGAAAATATAAATTAAAAAAAACACTACCACTTATCCACTGTCAACTTTGGCTGCCTACTATCCTGTGCAAAAGTCTTAGTACCTTTGGACGAAAAAAACAAAAAGTTGTGAAAAAATTTTTTTTTAAAAGATCGAATAGATTTTTGTTGGCTGGCCACAGGCGCGTTAATTGATTGTAACGCCTCTGCTGTAAAAACGTTTGATGAATTTCTTGTTAAAGGCTAGCGGTAGGGGTTTCAACCCCGTACCTAATGCCCTTCTGGTTCCTAAATTTTTGTTTATAGGTACAATACCTTCAGTCATCTTCGCACGTATCTTATATGCAGGACACTGAGGTTTGTTGATCCGGTCTTCCAACAGATACACGAACAGCGTAGTGCCAAGAAGGCATGGTAGGTTGCAAGGACAGCCTGCTGATAGACCACTGTATTGCACAGGATTTTGTGTAATACAAGCGGAATCTATCGAAAGCCTGGATTGATTTCCGCAAGGCATTTGATACAACATCGCACGAGTTACTGTTGTACTTGCTCGCATGTCTTGCGGTACCAGCACCACTAGTGAGATGCATAGAACAGCTGCTGCCGTTCTGGAAGACTCGCTTCACCATAACATCAGGTGCACAGCGGGTCATGACAGAGCAGGTGGCATTTAGGAGAGGAGATTTCCAGGGTAACTCCCTGAGTCCTCTCCTCTTCTGCATCTCACTGCTGCCGTTGTGCGTTGGGCTCCGCGAAACCCGCGGATGTCAATTTGGACTGGAGGCATAAGGTCACCCATCCTACACTGCTCCCGGAACTGAAGATCACACCGGCCTCCAAAAATCAGCCGAGTGGCTGGCAGGCCAAATGCAGAAGGCGGTCATTCTGAGTTCTCTCCGTCTGCTTAAGATATACGATTCTGGTATCTACAGTCATTAATCCTGCGGAATGTGGGGAGTGGCTGTAGTTAATGCACCGGCGCGACTCCCCCTGAGACGTCGGAGGCCACGGGAGGACTGTCCGGCATCGAATAATCCGAAAAAAATATATAAAGTATTCATCCTAGATCGTCTGTTCTTCGTATGTACCTCCCATGTCAACGGGGAGGGCCGAGGACTCTTGAGCCTGGAGTGTACGCATGGCAGAGTAGTACTGAGTATGGCATGTAACATCCTCAGGGAGCTCAGATCCCCTCTTGCGGTTTGTAAAATATCACAAAACTGTATGAGTGGGAGCAGGATTGTTCAAAGCAGCAGATGAAGTCGGTCTCGCATTCGACACCAGGAGAGGTGGCCGAGGAGGTGCTGATGTAGAGTCAGTTACTGAACTTCAGCCAAATCGTCTGAAAGTCCGAATTAGAGCTGCCGAACAAGAAAACCTGTTTCAGCAGCACGTCGATAAACCCCAGCATGGTGTCTTCTATAAAAACATAGAAACAATGGGTTTATCGACCAGGCTGACATTTTCTAAGGTCAGCCGAGCTTAAGTCGGAGACCGAGGGATCGCGATCTCCGGTACGAGGTCCAAGTGCTGTACCCAGGCTACTCGGTTAAAATGGTCCTTCTAATAATTGGTGTACTCGGAGGGAAAAAGCCTCCGCTGCTCTCAGAACTGAATACCATACCGGCCTGCCAAAAATCAGCTGAGTAGCTGGTAGGCCAAATGCAGAAGGCGGTAATTCTGGGTTCTCTCCGTCTGCTTAGGGCACATGATTCTGGAATCTACAGTCACTAACCCTGTGGTGGCGCGACTGCCGTAAGGCGTCGGAGGCCACGGGAGGACTGTCCAGCGTCGGGAAACCAAAAATAATAATATTAATAATAAGATATTGAGTCCGTAGTCGAGAATAAAAAATTCCGGATTTACTAGAACTACTCGTTCCCGATAGTCAGACTAATCCAAGCCAACAAGCCTGATATAGTCCTCCTCGACCATCAACTCAAGATGATGTATGTCATTGAGTTCTCGGCACCTGCAGAGAAAAACATCACCTTGAAGGAGGAGGACAAACGGATCAAATATCGCGATCTCTGGTACGAGCTCCAAGTGCTGTACCCACGCTACTCGGTCCAAATGGTCGTCCTAATTATCGGTGTATTCGAAGAGATAGAGCCTACGCTGCTCTCAGAACTGAATACCATACCGGCCTGCCAAATATCAGCTGAGTAGCTGGCAGGCCAAATGCAGAAGGCGGTAATTTTGGGTTCTCTTGTCTGCTTAGGGCACACGATTCTGGAATCAACACTAACCCTGCGGGATGTGGAGAGTGGCTGTAGTTAATGTGCTGGCGCCGACTCCCGTGAGGCGTCGAAAATCACGGGAGGACTGTACAGCGTCGGGCAACCAAAAAAAATATATGATTTATTGCATACAAAAGAAAAATAGTACACAAATAACTATGTTATAATTATCCCCGTTAAGAGATTGTGGCTCCTTTATGAACTAATTTAAGGCAAATGTTTATATACAAAACTCAACTTCTTTTTTCTAGTTCTATCACCCCCTTGATGGAAGGTACTTAATTATGAGACACCCTGTATATGAATAAAATGTAAATCGAAAACGATCTACCTGAAATAAATGTTTACAGTCATAGTCATCAACGTCCAAAAACACTCATATATGCATATAACTATACCTAATACGGTATACTTTCACAATATATTACCTAGTAGATTGTTATTATAAATAATTGTACAAACGGCCAAATTACTTAATTTAATGTGGGAGCATCGTAAAAGACATCTTATTATCGGAAAACCAAATAGAAAGTTTACCTTGGGGCATTTTGTCATGTCCAGTTCACTTGGCATTGGACAAACACAAACCACGTCACTTACAACACACGTATAGATGTGATGCTTACATTTCCTTCGGCTTCGATAAATACCATCCTTAAATAAACAGAAACATTCCAAACTCCGAAACTCGCGCTTCCAGCTAAATGATAGATAGAAACCCCATATGAATTCATCGAGGAATCATTTTTCTCGCATTCTGGAATTTTATTAAAATACCTTGTGATAATAAATTGTAATTAAGTGTCGTGTCTAAATTGAAATATAAGCAATTACATGTCTTTTCTTCGTATGGCTCCGTGGTCTAGAGGTAACGTACTTGCCTCGAAACCTCGGGGTCCCGGGTTCGATTCCCGGTCGAGGAACTGGGATTTTTCTGTGAGAGAGATTAATCGTAGTATATTCGGATATTGGGTGTGTGTCCATTGTCTCTAAATGTGTAGCCCTCTCCCACACAAAGTCATTTCAGACCTTCAGGGATAAAGGGGGTTGAAATTTCATGTAGTGTTATTATTTGTCATAAACTTGTTCTTCTTCTCATAAACCAAATTCCCAACAACAAAAACACCAAATAAAGTGAAATTAGGCACATGTATTGGATCGTTATTACAAGGTATTCGAAAAAAGATATTTTCCAGAAGAGGTATATTGTATGATTAAAATTAAGAATAAAAAGCAGTTTTTCTTGAATAACTTCTGATCTATTTGAGCTCGATACTTCAAATTTGAAATGTAAAGTAATGAGTTGCTCTATATCATCGCCGATCTAGCAAATATTCGCATCTTATAATTTGAATCTCAAGATAAACACGATACAATTAGTTACTGCGCAGGCATATATAAACTCTCCTCTGTGTACAAAATTCCTAAAATATAAAATGCAATAATGACTAAAGCTCCTATCTAAATGCCTCATGAAATAATATGCAAATATAATGTTTCTTGCTTCTCTTGGAAAATTATAACTTTTTGAGATAGAATTTTTTTTCAGATCGCTGGAGAAACTGTATAAACATGAATAGAACATATTATCCAATTTGAACAATTTGATTTTTTGTCAACATAAATCAAACTACTAAATATAAATTTTATATGTATAATACTCTCAAGCGGTCAGATGTCAAATAAAATGTCAATTTAATCTAATTACTAATTATTTTATTTGTAACATGTTTTTGATAGATTTTTTCAATTTAATTTACATCATGGATAATTTTTTTAAAAACGAATTAACCCGGAATATTTGTGTCCGTTGTCTTCAAATGTATAGCTTCCTCTGAACGCCTGTTGCGTTTAATGTTTTAAACAAAATATAATTTAGTTAAAACATGTTCTGTTTAAAATTATTTCACGTGCATATTTTCAAGATGGTTTTTAATTAAAATATTCGCCCATAATTATCTAGTTTTATTAGAATATATTATCTACTAATTCGGTTGATATTTGGTAGCAAATATGACTGGATATTGTAGTTAACTTGATATAAGACAGACCACCAATAGGACAAATATAAGCTTCCGTCGGAAATGAGATGTAGCTTGAGATATTAATAAAAATATCTGATTGAATTAACTTTGATTAAGTGATCACTCTCTCTTAAACAAGATTTTGCATTATATTAAATAAGATGTTACACAGACAACTGTTTCGAACCTTTATAAAAAGATTTATTAAATTTGATTTTATTAAATAATTTTAAAATATATATTTAATTAATTTTATTTTTACAAATCTATACCAATATGGGAAAATTGTATTAAACTTTTGAGTACGTACCTATAAATTAAAAATTAAATTTTCTGTATAATTTTCAGTGTTTTTTAAATAATCACATACAGCGTCTCTAAGAGGTTTAAACTTTTAAATTATATTAATTCTTATGTTATTATATCAATAATAAAAAAGATATTAGAGTTGGGTACTTATATATAGTTATACTAGAGACACATATTAGGAGTCGCTGGTAATATGTATGTACTGAATTGCTCTTAATTGATTGACGAGTGATTAAAAACTAAATTTATTTTAGTTTTTCGAGCACATTTGTTTTAGTTGATGTTGGTTATCCGTTCCCATGTTCGGATTCCCTGAGAGACCTGCAACCTCCGTGTTTGAATTTTTTTCGTACCTTAAAAATAAAGACAGTAACCGAGGAAACCACTTAAATTGATCACCCTGTACCTTACCACGTGGACTTTTTTCTTTTACATAAATAAAAGGTCTGCAAATTTATGTGTAACTTTTTTACTTCATTAAAAACTGTCAAGAATTATTAGTACTATTTATTTGTGAATCCCCTCACATTTAAAATTTGGTATGACAATTATTATGGTTTAATAAATAAATATAATTTTATCAATAATTCAATTTTAAGGAGAAAAATATGCTCTCTTCAGTGGCGAATAGAAATTAATCACTATAAATATAAAAGTGGCGAAGGAGCTGGTTATAAGAAAAATCCAATCTTGAAAATATTTAAAATTCAAATTTTATAGACTATATCAGATTTTACATAATTAATGAAAAAGTTTATTAAAATGGAAGAAATATTCTTTCAAACTTCCTCATTGGTGATACTGATAAAACCCATCTATTTGCATAAAACTTATTGAAATTGATATTAGATGTTCAGTGTATACCATATGTTTTTTTTAATTAAATTTACTAAATGAATACTGATAGATATGAATTGTATTTACATCATAGGTATACATATATACATACTGCAAAGTTGTCTCAATTATGTTTTTTTTTTTGTTAAAATTATCTTAGTGTAACAAAATCGAAAATAAATACAGTCACTCATCAGGACAACAATATATATATATATATATATATATATATATATATATATATATATATATATATATATATATATATATATATATATATATATATATATATATATATATATATATATATATATATATTACGATGACCAAACCACACCCTGTATAAAGTACAGAGTACATAAGGATAAAATTATGTTTAAATAATAAAAGAAAGTAATAAAGATATTCTGCCAATACTAAAGCAAAGAAAGACTCTAATATTTAAATTAAAATGATAATTTTGAGCGGTATGAGAGCCCAGTTTCAGTGAGAGACACTTACGTTAACTGTATTCATATTAAATAGGTAAAATTTGTAATAAATGTTTGTTAAATGCTAGATGTAAACACCTACCGTGTGGTAAATGAACTGTATGTTATTATGTAATGTGAAAAAGCATTGTTCTATTTAGAATAGGCATCAGAAGGACTATTGTGTATAGCATGGCAACCAGAGCCAGAACATTATTGATTTTAGGTACAAAAACCTTTGGGTAACCTGGAAAAAAATAAAATTTTATTGTTATTAATTAAAATTATAAACTTTGTTAAAGACAAATATATTAAATTTAGTCATGGAATAGCTACAAGTGAGTTAGCAATCATGAACACTGGAAAATAAAGTGCTATAAACTACTTACATAATTTGGGTAACGTAACTCTACGATATCTGAGAGATTTTAATCATTTCTACGAAGTAAGTGCATCGTCTAACTTTAAAACTGTACAAAAGTGAAAGAGACCCACCTTGTGAGCTAATACAATGTAATAGCATCAAAATGTATAGACATTTAAAAGGTGTATGTAAATTTATGTCCGAGGAGGTATATAACTTGACACATATGAAGTTTTTTCTTAAATAAAAACCATTTGTTGAACTTTTATAGCTATGTCAGAAGAATAGCATTTATTTATTGTTTCCAGTCAGTTAGTTTTAAGTAATTTGTTGTATTTGAAAAGTGGATAAGCATTTAATAATGTATTAACATTCACCAATTTTTTTAGTTGACGTAAAAAGATATATATATATATATATATATATATATATATATATATATATATATATATATATATATATATATATATATATATATATATATATATATTGATTAAATATGAATTTGAAGGAAACAACTACTCAGCGGGCAAATACCCCGACCTGCATTGAATTACACCTTCAAATCATGATAGATCGATAGCCATATATATATATATATATATATATATATATATATATATATATATATATATATATATATATATATATATATATATATATATATATATATATATATATATATATATATATATATATATATACATATATATATATATATATATATATATATATATATATATATATATATATATATATATATTTACAAAACTGTTTAATATGAGAAGACCAATTTAGTTAATCATTTAAAATAATACCAATACACATTTAACTTTAACTACAGCATTATTTGAAAAAAAATCAATTTTTGGTTTTGTCCTTGTTGAGTTTAAGTATATTATTATTATATTCAGCAAGATTCTGAGTTTCATTCATCATAAATTGAAGATCATCAATTTTTTTATTCTTAGTAATTAAGGTAGCAAAGACAGATCCTAGAGGTACTCTATGATCTAACGCCTTAAATTCATTATTACATTATTAACATTAATAACACATTGTTGACGTTCATTTAAATACGTCTCCAATAATTTGAGACATATCCCTCTAATTCCATAAAAGCTATGTATATGTAAATTGCGTATATATAATATGTTGAGTTTCTAAAATGTGATCTCGCAATATCTTAGATGTACATACGCTCCTTGTAGTTACAGAAGTAAAAGTAGCCGTATGGTAACCTTGTGGACCCTATTTATATAAAATAGTGTTTGACGAGTTCCAGTGTAAAGTCTACAGGTTATATTCAATAGCAAGTTTTAATTTGCATATGAATTCAATTAATAAATAGAAATTAAATTAATTAAATAGAAATACCATACTGACAACTAAATGCCAAAACATAATTTATTATTTTTTTCGGCTTTTTTTTATCTGAAGCCTATGTTTCAAGAAATTATAAGATTTTGCATTTACAAGTCACATGCATACTAAAAATTAACTTTGATTTTTCCTGTCACTAAAGCCCAAATTTTCTAAATTCATACTATAGACTTTATACTTTGATTATCGTTGCGGAAACATATTACTTGAGTAATTTACAAATATGTTTTGTATTATACTAGAATTTTTTGGTTACAAAATATGTATGCTCGAAAATATAATAGTTCCAAATTAGTGGTATTAATCACAATCAAGTCTAATAAAAATATACGAAAGCAGTAAAAATGTATGTTTTCTAAAAATGAAAACAAAGTTATAATCAAAATTATTCGTTATTTAAAATTCATTTGTTGCCAGGGCAAAAAAGTTTTTGGTACAATCGAAATATAATTCATGTGGTTTAATATTATTGGAATTTGTTAACGAATATAAAATGTCCCTACAAGTGATTTATTAGATACATTAGAAAATATTGGTATTAGAGGGAAAGCATATGATATTAAAAAGTTATCTACAAGATAGAAGTCAATGTGTTAAGATTAACGGTGTAGTGAGGAGTACAAAAAAAATGTCCTTTTTGGAGTTCCACAAGGTACCGCACTGGGACTGTTGCTATTCAGTCTTTATGTGAATAAAATATTTAACATACCCATCACAGGCCAAATAATAAATTTTGTCGATGACACGGCATTGGTCTATAAGGACAAGAGCTGGTTAAATCTAAAAGAAATTATTCAACAATACTTTCCTCTACTATTAAACTTTCTTGCTGCTAAGTTACTTACTATCAATATAAAAAAAACAAAATATTTAACATTTACAAACTATGTTAACAACCTGCCGAACTATAAAAGCATAAAATTTAAATATAATGACACTAATATCGAACTTGAATCCTGCTGAACTGTAAAAATACTTAGGAATTATTATTGATAGCCAACCAAAATAGAATACACATATAAGTACTATAGTACAAAAAGTACGATGCGTTATTCCAAAATTCAAATATCTGAAAGAATTTTTCGACGTCAGACCACTCTGGTTCAGACTTGGATATGTGGTTTTTTGTAAACATTCCGATGTTTTTTCACTAACCAACAAAAATGTAGTTGACTGCTATTTGTTCAGTTTTCGTAGTGGTTGATACAAATTTTTAATCAAGCGTTTTTGATTTTAACATCCTAGTAGAATGTAGTTCACAAATGTGATTTATTTTTGCAATATAAATGTGTTTCCAGTCCTTAAGACATGTCAATTTAATTTTTTAACCTCAAATTAGTAAGTACTTTAAAAATTTTTAACAAATTATTATAATATCAATTTTGTAGAATTCCTGAGGAAGAAACAATAAAGTTTCGAAAGCTTGAATTTGAAAAAAGAGTCTCTTTTTTGAACCCGTTGACTGCATCCCCGAAGTTAATTTATAATTTTTGATATATATATATATATATATATATATATATATATATATATATATATATATATATATATATATATATATATATATATATATATATATATATATATATAATTATATATATTATTATTATTATTATTATTAAAGTGCCGAGGCCACATTAGCTCATAAACAAAAATAAATATCGAAACGCATGTATCTGTGGATGTATCAATTATGTTTAATAAAAATTTTTAATGTTTAATTTAACTGGGTGTGTGCATTTTTTCTTAAATTTTGGTGCTATTATCATGTCTTAAATTAGCATTATTGTGACGCAACTTTCTTGTACGTAGTATGTAAATTCTCTATTTTGTCAAATCCAGTATTGATTGTAACAAATAGTCTCACAAATAGCTGACGTAGTTTAAAAAAAAATGTTTTGTATTTATATTTTAAAAACATGAGGTACCAGGAGTGGCTTTAGGCGTAAGCATTGTAGGCCCTCGCTTAAGGCGCAGAAAAAAAAGGCGCAAAAAAAGTCGATCCTTCATAATTTTTAAAAAGCTGGAATTTCACTTTTCGTAAAGAGCAAAATAATAAAAATATTATTTGCCTATTTTATTTTTGGTGGTAGTATTTTTAAACTAATTTCTTATAATATGTAGTTTAATTTGTGTTTATTCCTGTTATCGAATAAGTGGTGCCAAGGTATTCCTATTACTGTACTGTACCATTAATGGTAGTGCGCAAGCGAGAAAGCCCGGCAAGCCCGCCTAGAGCAGGGATGTTGATGTTAAGTGCCTGCAAATGCACTAGTACATAGTACAGTTTTTGTTGTTGTTTTTAAAAGAGTTTATTGGGAATTTTGTTACCACACAAGCTACTTGTTTAATAAAATTTTTGTTGTATGTAATTTATAACCTGAAAATTCAGACATTACACCAGCTATTCGGGTAAGTTGTACGTATAGGTACACCAAGAATGATTATTTATGTTCAAAATAAAAAATACCTTCAATAGTTATCTACCCACTTAAATTGTTATCTACCCACATTCCACATTCTTATTAGGATTTTTTATTTCTTTTAGTTATGAGTGAAGCTAAGAAGATATCGGGAAATGAATTTAAAAAAGGCGTTTAAATTGGCAAGCTCAACAAAAGGAACTTAGCTGATACATGTCTGAATTTTGAAACCGAATGATGAATGTAGTACGAGTACTACTTCAAATCGTAATTTAGATTTACAAACTGCCATTGATACAGTTAATGAGTTAATGAACCGACAAATCATGAACAAAGTAAATCGGAATTAGTCAGTGACGTCGACAACGACCTCATTATTGAAAAAGTCGCCCAAATAAACACTAACAGTGTTGACGCTAATTCGTCTCTTACTGATTTAAATGATCCCTACAACTGGCCTACTTCCCAACACATCAGTGAATAGCAATTTGCTAGTAGTTCGGTTGGGTTAGGTTTCTTATGAGTGGGTCCTTGTGGACCCTCCATTGTGGCCATCACCAGGCCTATTGTGGCTTACTTCTAATTATATTGCAATAAGTTCAGTCTTTTAATGAAATGTACATTATTGGGTGAGAATGTGTCCAGATCCTCTGGCAGCAGTTGCCCTTTGCCAAATATTGAGAATCGGATTCTCTCCACAGCGGGACAGGTGCATAAGATGTGGTCTGCCTTCTCATCATCCTCCAGGCATAGACGGCACTCGGCGTGATTTAGAGCCTTCTGACATTTCCATACCGTTTTGGAGCGAAGAGCTTTTATAGCTGCTTGGCTATCTGAGAAAATTTTTATCGATCTGCGTGTAAGATGCATATATTCCAACCTCCGCACACACAGTTCAATGACATGAATCTCAGCCTGAAAAACAGTTGCATGAGTACCTAGGCTTGAGGATATTCTTACCGTTGGTCTGTAGCTATGTACTCCGGCTCCTATTCCCTCAGGAGTTTTGGAGCCGTCTGTAAACTCAGCAACTGTCTGCCCTCAGTTGGTAGGCTTTATTCCGATTCTAGTCATCTCTTTCCTGAGAAAGTGTTGAAGGTCACCTCGTAGTTGGTCATGGTAGGCATAATATCCGAGGGCATTCCCAAGGTGCTGTGATTCTCTATGGCAACCAGTGACCTGTTCCGTTCCATGATACTAATCTGCGGCATATTAATGGCCGCTTGTTGCAGTCTGTAGGTTGCCCACCTGGCATCTTTCCAAATATATATGAAGAGGGGGAAACTCCAGGAGGATTTCCATTGCAGCTGACGATGTGGTGTTAATTGCCTCCGTTACGGTCATGCATGCTAATCTCTGTAGTCCAGAGAATTTGGCTTTGGCCGTCCGTTGTGATCCTTTCAGCCACCAAAAAATGGAGCCGTATATTATCATTGGTCTGATGACCGAGATATAGATCCAATAAATTTGTTGGGGACCCATGCTCCAGGATTTACCACAAATATGACGGTATGTCCATAAGGACAGCTTTGCTTTGTGGATTACCTTTTCCAGATGGGAGTTCCAATTAAGTGACCTATCTAGAGTGATTTGCATTTGTTAGTAGTAAACGAAATTAAAACTTCTACAGACATTCAGGGTCCAAAAGATCTTTTGAACCGAAGTTTTTCCAACATATACTACAATTTACAAACGAGTTTTACCTAACGGCGAACATATCAAGCGCGTGTGGTTAGTATATTCACAAATCCAGGTTGCGGTATATTGCACTCCATGTAAGATTTTTGGAAATGAACAAATTTCATAACTTGTACGGAGGGAAGCTGTTTAATGTTTCCCTCATTAGTTATCTACGATAGTGATAATAATTAGAAAAGTTATAAAATTATTTGAATTTGATGTATAAGAAAATCAACTTAAATTAAATAAATTATGTGACAGTTGTCAATATCAATTCAAGAGAGCTTTGTTTAATGACGATAATTTAATTGGTTGAACAATTGATTGTTTTTACTTTTAACACTAGTGTTAAAAGTAAACCACTATTAACACTGGGGCCATAAAATGGCATTTTTAATTCGATGTTAGCTTTTATCAAGGGTGTGATGCACTACTTTTTTCTATAACAGTGATAATAATTTATATTTTTATATATTTTTTTTAGAACATTTATAAAAATGTGTTTAATTTAACATAAGAAAATTAAATGAAATTAAATAAATTTCAGTTCTCAATGTGAATTTAACAAAAATACAAAAGAACTTTATTTAATGTTGAACAACTAAATATTTTTACTTTTAACACTAGTGTTGAGAATAAGTACTTTTAACACGTTTCACCATAATATACTATTTTTAGTTCAATAAACTAACGTTAAAAGATCTAATAATAACGGTCGTAGATAAAGTAACGTTAAAAGTAGTGCTGGCAACTGAAACCGGTTTTCTGGATAACCGGTTAATCGATTTTGGATTATTCGCGATTTTGTACAAAATCGAAAACCGTTACTCGGTTAACCGGTTATTCGAATAACCGGTTAATTAGTTTGGTTTTCGGATAATCGATTAACTGGTTTTCAGATAACCGATTAATCGGTTTTGATCGGTATTTGAATACCCGCTTTTATCCGCAACTGGTTTACCGATTAACCGGTTTCACTTTTTCCAGTTTTTGCCAGTACTAGTTAAAAGGTCTACTTTTAATAGGGGTCGTAAAATAACAATCGTTTCTTATACAAAAAAACTTCAAATATTTGAAATGTTTTGTCCATATGTTTCAGCAGCCAGTTGTACAGTTTGCAGTAGTTTATGGTGTTTGTTATTTTGAGAGTTTTCCTAGCCAGTTTAATTTCCGGTTTTGATCCTTTCTGAAATGTATTTGCTGCACAATTGTTCGTAGCCTTGAGGATAAAATTGACACAGTTGTCTTTTTCTTTGAATGTAAGGGGTTTGAGGTCTTATCATGCGACAAAACGGATGAAAAACTTCTTCAACGTCCCATCTGTAGAAATCATTTGACAGTGCTTATTTAGAAATTATTGAGGACTGATTTCGCCCACACTGAAAAAGGACGGCAAATCATCTTCATTGCTAACGGTCTGTCCAGAGTCCTCAAAAAAAGTAAATTTCATGCATACAAAATGAAAATAGTGAATGAGTTGATGGAGGACGATCCAGACATAAAAAAGTGAGATCATGACCAAAAGAATTGCCCGACATCTTGAGTCCGAGAGGAGAATTTGCTCCTGTGATGAATATTTTTGGTCGATGAAAATATGAACAAATGAAATGTGAGATATTGGAGTGATCAAAATCCACACTGCTATATGGAAAATCATACACAATTTTTCCAGAAGTTGAATGTTTGGGCGGGTATTCTGAGCGTTGACCACAAGAACATTTTTCATCGAGGAAAACTTGACTGGGCTCATACCGTAATATGTTGGAAAATATCATCAATACATAACCCAAACAATCCAAAATAATGTCCACGAATTTCAAGGGATCGAAATAACCTTCCAGAAGGATTGTGCCCGTCTACATTATTTCAGCAATTCAGAAATCACCTGGATAGGGTGTCCCATAATTGAATGGTAGAAGCCGTTTATTTTGTAATAATCAATCATAATGATAGAATAAAACACTTTACTTTGTTTTTTATCACTGTGATAAAAAACAAAGTAATGTGTTCTATTCTATCATTATGTCTCATAATTCCCACATAGGGCTTTTATTTCCTAAACGGAAAGAGATATTGGAAAATTTCTAAAAACTTTTTTTTGAGCTCACCTCATTCTACAAATTGGTGGCAAATCATGTTTTTAGTACATCGACGTTAGGCGTCATGACGTGTTCTATATATTTTTTCTACGGATACCCAATTTTTATTAAATTTTAGATGACATTAATTTGAAAAACATTTTTCAATAATTTTTTCTCGAAAATCATTAGTTTTCGAGCTATGAGCAAACAAATTGGCTGATACATAATTCCAATTCACCTTTATATCCGAAATAAGAAAAGATATTTGAGAAATTAAAAAAACTTTATTCTACGAATCTAGTAGCAAATGATGATTTTAGTGCATCGAAGCTAAGCGCTGTGATGCCTTTTTTTTTTTTTGGAAACCCAGTTATAATTATTTTCCATTGATGAAATACAAATTAAACATACAATATTTAATTGTTTACGAATAAAAATAAACAAAACTTATAATCAAGAGTAATCTCCAACAAACAATAAAAACACTTAATATAAATAGTTTTCGATATGCCCTTCCTCCATATTAGTCAAAACAAATTTTAAGTGTTTTCCTTAAATGTGATGCAGTTTTTAAAATTATTGTAGCATCTTCTATGCTTGCACAGGCATCTGTTATTTTTTGTTTTAGATGTTCTGTATTCAGGGACGATGTTGCATATGAAATATTTTTTAGTGTTCCCATAAAAATAATCTAAAGGGTTTAGGTCTGGGCATCAGGGTGGCCACTGAATAGGTCCATAGGTTCCAATCCACTAATTGTGATATTAGATCTTATGGTAATTATGAACCATTCTTGAGTTATGGGGAGCAGCCTCATTTTGGTGAAACCACGCCACCTATAAAAGTCTTGGAGGTATGTTTTGACAAAGTCGTGGAAAATAAAATGTAAATACAAAGCACCAGTGAGTGTGCCCTTAAAAAAAATTGTCCGTATAAGGTGTTTTCCAATAAGTCCACACCAAACATTAACACCAAAGTGACCTTGATGTTGTATTTCATAAACAGTGAGGATTTTCATTTGTCCATTGATGACTCTTATGCCCATTAGGAATTTCTTTACGTATAAACGCACTTTCACCAGTCGATATGTTTCCAAAAATATCTGTCATCATTTACCAAAAACTGTGCCAAAAAATATCACTTTCTTTCAAAATCTGATTCAGTAAGCTTTTGCAAAAAATATAGCTACATTAATATATGGGTGAAATTTTAATTTTTTTAAGATTTTCTGTATGGATGTTTTGCTAATCAAAATTCTTGAGGCCTAATTAAATTATTAGAATTTTCTTCAAAATAATAATACTGCAGCAAAATTATCATTTGTGCAAATTGTTTTTATATGATCTTCTCTGACTTTTCTTGGCGAAAAGCATAAATATTTTGTCTTAAACTAGATTCTAATATTGTTCAGCATATAGACGACGAGCAAGAGTTGCATTTCAGTTCACTTTTCCATATACAACAATCATATCTACTTTTTGATTATGAGTTTCCATTATTTTTAAGTAACAACATAGTAATAGTGGTATATTTATTACAAAAAAATGTTCTTTTCATGGCTTTTTCATGTAAAAATTTTCAATTGTTTTCATGGCAAGCATTCTGTGCATGATCCTAACATTGCTATTTAATAAATCATGGTTTGGAATTATGTTTCAGACATAGCTGGAAAACTAATGATTTTTGGGGAAAAAAATGTCATCTATAATACTGTGTAATAAAAATTGGGTATCAATGGAAAAAAATATATAAAACGCGCCACAACGCCCAGCGTCGATGCACCAAAAATTTGATTTGCCACCAGATTTGTAGAATAAGTTGAGTCAAAAAACGTTTTTTTAAACGTTTCAAATATATCTTTTCGTTTAGGAAATAGAAGCCCTAGGCGGGAATTATGTGTCATCCGGTACCCTGATAGGGGATCGGACTTCGTGGCGCAACTAAATGGTCTGCTCGTTCGCCAGATTTGACACCTTGGACTTCTTTTTGTGAGGATTATCTTAAATCTAAAGTGTTTATGGATTTGCGACAGAGGATAATCGAGAAAACTGCATCCATCACCAGGGAAACATTTCACAATATATGCCAGGAGATTTCCAATAGATTCTTCTATTTTCAGGAGGTACAAGGTGGTCACTTTTATCAAAGTCTTTAATAATTTCTATCAAAATATGTTTTGTTGCATTAAAGCGTTCGACAAGTGTAGAGAACTGAAATACCTTTCAAATGAGGTGTAACATGACCCCTTAAAACATTTTTAATTGAATTTTAATTTTCAAAAATCAGCTCATCATCAAAATATAGTTCATTAAATATGATTCAACCTCAATTTTGTCCAAACTGACCGGAGTTTTTAACTCATTTTTTGTTCAAAAGTTAGGAAGGAAGGGAGACTTTAGACGAACATATGAAATCTAAATCTAGGTTGTTAAATATATTTTAGGTGATGTAAGTAGCTGGGAAAGTAGATATTTAAAAAAAATTTGTTTTATATTATTTGTGATAAGTAGAAAATAATATCTAGTATTTTACTGGTATTATACGTATGTAATTATATAAAGAAATTATTGTTTAATTCTATTCTTTAACACATACTTGTAAATCTAAATTTCAGTTTTCAATATACGTACCTACATATAAAAATGTATAATTATTTACTGCACACTTAAAGGGAACGAAAATTCATAAGTAGAAGAACGATTAAAACTACTGTTCTTTATTTAGATTGACTGGTTTCTGCAGTATCACCTGCCTTCCTCAGAATCTGTAATTTATTAATAGTGTGACCAACAGATTTACACGATACTAAAAAGCACTTACCAATCTAATAATAAAACCTATTATCTCCAATTTTAATTGGATTGGTCATGGACATAAATAACAAACAGACACATTAAAAGTCAAAACAACAATAATTGGTACATATAACATTAAAATAATAACAATGCAATAATTACAACAACTTTGATTTTATATAAGTGGACAATTACTATTCTGATATAGGTTAAATTCTTTTTAATAATTGTGTGGCATTCATTTGTAGTAATAACTCATATTTCATATTAGAGCACAGTTAGGTTGAGGTTATTCATATTCTTCTTCTTCTATTAATTAATGATATTATCATATAAATTAGAAGACGAGGAGTACATCAAATTTCTAACCAAACTTTATTTAAAAATTAAACTTATTTAATAATGATTTATAAATTGTACTTAAATTATCTACTTCTGTTCTTACATTAACACAATCGTAAATCCGTTGGTCACACTATTAATAAATTAGAGATTCTGAGAAAGGCAGGTTATACTGCAGAAACCGATCAATCTAAACAAAGAATAGTAGTTTTGTCCTACTACACACAAGTAATTTCATAAAATAAACAAATTACAGGACACAAATTATTATTGAAAATTCATAAGCTTTATACCTATAAATAACGTTCTAAATATCGTAGTACATATGAATTTTAGAAATAAATATGTTTTACTGTTATTCTCTTTGTCTATTGCTACTCTAATCTTGTAAAATGCCAAAAAGATATAATGATAAGTCTCTAATACCAACATTAAAGACAATATTAATCATTAAATTGCTATCTAACAGATACTAATTCAAGTATTACTTCTTAAATACATGATTTTTGTGAACGTTGATTTAATCAATAAAAAATCGGAAGTGTAGTGACCATGTGGGTAGGATGCGGTGCGTTATAGGGGCGAAAGTTCTGCAAGGGTCGTCAGTTGTGACGTGGCCACTTGAAAAAGCGTGTGTTTTGAAGAGGTCTGTGTAGGAACACAAAACCGTTTTAAAGACCCCCGGTTTCGTTCTATATCGACAAATGCTTTAACCAACCTCGCATTATACAATATACATGTTATTATAGGTAAATCAATCACGATGTGTTAGTATAAACTGGTAGAATACTTTAGTTTTTATTAATTAGAATTAATGTTGCTGTTTTCAATTAATACTATATTACAATAATTCATCTACAAATTCTAATGAGCCAAGAAAGGACTTATTATGTAACTTTTAAAACTAGAAAATACAATGTTGTTTGTCTCGAAAAACAAGTATAATGAGTTAGAAATATCTGCTTCAAATACATGCCTAGTTTTATATACAAAGATTCAAGTTAAAGAAGCATGTTTCTTTTGTTTTGTTCCATAGCTGTCGAGACGACGATAAAAACAAGGAAAATTTGTAATACTAATGACCAATTACTAAACAATGGGCGCCTTCGAATCACTGTATAAAATATTCATGTTCTATACAGAAGTTTTTGTCTGAAAATCCCATACCAACAATCTGCGTATCCAATAGAATGTGTCCATTTTGTGCGGGGATCATGGCAACTAAAAAAAGACCAGGACATTTTTTAGTAGTTGAGTATGCTACATTAATAATAGCTGAAAAATTTTTGACATGACATTATGACGGCAAATGGCAAATGTCTTTTCACTTGAGATGTAAAGAAGTAGAAAGAAAATAGTAACACAACAATCCCTTTTTAAAGTTGAGTTGAACACACTTTTTGCTGAGGTCAACGTACAAATTACATCGTTTAGCATCTCGTGCAACACAAGCTGAATTAAATTCCATATTGGACAAGGGACTGAATGTAATACTGAAATTATTGTAGAACATTTCCTGAAGTTGTTGCACCTTTGTGTTCTGCATAATTTTCGCTACACTTTCTTTGCAATTTTAACAATTTTTTCGTTTCATAGTTGTTCAGTTTTTTTACTTATCATATAAAATAATGATTTCCCATCGTTATACGTGGTGTTTGGTACCGAACTGCATGAGTACAAGTGTAAAAACACCACAAGAGTTGTTTATAAAACTGCCAGATGATATTAAAATGAGAAAAACTTGGTTAAAACTTGCCAGGAGAGATCTAAAATTATTATCGAGTAAAAGTATAATATATTTTTGTGAGAATCACTTGGATGTAAGTACTATTTTGAACTTTACAACTAATATAAACAAATGAAGTCTTTCACATATATGTCATGTTTGTAATTTTAAGGTTATGTTGAGGATTGTCAAATAAATAATATTCTAATGGCTTGCTTTAAAATTAGAAGTAAACATAGCACCATATTATTTATTTACACAAATGTTTTAATGTTCCTAAATTCGGCAGAACAGGAGTCGAGGTTAGTCGCAAAGAATTTAGCCACCATTATAGTGTCAATTCTTGGCAAATTCGTATTGTCCGCTTTGAAAAAAACCACCCTTCATGATTAATTATAGACTTGAAAAAACAATACGAAATTAGTCCAAATATTCACAAAGTAGTCACGATAAGATAACCGTAGGTTTTGTTTACTACAAGAGTGACGTCACACATAAAACTATCATGGCGAGTAGCGTTTTGTGACATGTCGTTCATAGACTAAAAAATTGGAATTTTAAAATTGAAATAATAAATAAACTCATGTTTTTGTGAATACAAACCGATAATTTCTGATTTCTTATTCGACAAATTATCGTATTCACATAATTTAATAATTAATTTTTCATAGTGTCATAGTGTCACCCTGTTACACACTATTTTTATCATTACCATATTAGGTATTATTTAATATTAATATCAAGTGCCCCTCCTTAGGGAGCTACTGGATAAGCCCCTGAAAAAATAGACATTAGTTTTTCTATAATTACTCTTGCTAAATCTGAGTATAGGTTTCGTTATCGTTATCATGAATAGATTAAGTTAATGCGTTGTTCTCCAACGGCGGTTCTTCTATAGGGTCATTTGGTCAATGACCTCCCACATACAAATAAAAAAATAGAGCTATTCATTTTCTAAGTTTAAAAATATGTAATATATATATTTTTAATATTCTTAAAAATATATATATTATATATTTTTTAAACTTCAGAAAATGAATAGCTCTATTTTTTTATTTGTATGTGGGAGGTCATTGACCAAATAACCCTATAGAGGAACCGTCAGTGTTGTTCTCCACCAAACGCAACTAGCTACGGCAACGAAATTGCGACCTAAATGCAAAGTGACGCTTAACGACTCTAAGTCGGGTTGCGATTGCGTTTCCATCAGTGGAAACAGATTTATACTGAATCCAAAAGTGTAGTCTGTAGATCCAGCGAATACTCAGTCTACTGTTCTTGTCATATTATAGGCGGCAAAACCGTATAATCTTAAAAATAAGTTTGTGGTAGAACGTGGTCAACAACGGTGCCGCTTAACTTCAATATATCTGCTATTTCTTTTGATAAAAATGCTGCTAATTTTTTGCTCTACTGACTACATTTTTCGATTCAGTGTAAACACTAGCGCAGTGTCGCTTTGCTGTTGGGTTGCGATCTTGTTGCTGTTGCTAGTTGCTTTTGGTGAGAACAGCGCCTAAGAACTATTTACAGATTTATGGTAGCCAACTGATGAAAACGCCAACAGAGAGACTGCCTCTTAAACGTGTATTGTCAGAATCCAATTGGACTAGTTTTTGACACATTTTCTTACAAAATATTAATAATATGTGTGTAAAAATGTACATTTTTACATACATGACAAAATACATTTCGAGGCTAAAAATGAAATCATTCTCTAAATAGTATTTGCACTTCTTATTTGGATTATATTTATTAGATAAACAATAATCGTTAGGAAGAATAAATTCTAACGCGTAGTTATACAAACAAGATGAAATTAATTACATATATTCAAGTTAACGGTGATAAAAAGCAAACAAAGCTGTCCAAGAATATATTTTATATATTTAATCGTTCTCGTCCAACTAACTTTAACGAGGTCTCATTAAATACATAGGTGATATTTAGAAAAGCCTGTTTGTTTACCCTGAAAACACCATGAGAACCTGATGAATTAAGAAGTAATAGAAATGCATTCCAATGAACCAAATAGTCTACAACTATTCTACAAGGAACGGTAGCCAAGAGCTCGTTTACCGGTAGGCAACGGCAGACAGGTGCGCTGGATCAATATTGATGCAGCAGCCATATTTATTTGAGAAGAATTCAGTTTAACTAGATGTTTGATTTTAATAAGGTCGACGTACGATCAGCTTGAATGGTTATTGTTAGTAAAACCCGTTCAGCTTTTAATTTAGATTTATATTTTTAATAAGTTTCTGCACTTTATCTAAAAGTTACTAATGATGGATTTTGGTAATAAAAAATTTATAATAAAATTGAGGCGAAAATTAGGACCACTAATAGAATTTTCACTAGTAATCTCCCTAGTGATTGAATTATAACCGAAAATGTTTTCGATGTGTCAAATGTTTTGAATAATAATCCGAGTCGAAGACGAGGGCTAATTTTCATACAACATTCGAGACCGAAAAAAATTTTCGCATAATAATTCAAGCACGTTTAGGATTCGGTAAGAAAATTTCACACCTAAATAAAATTAAATATCTGATGTGGCCAGCACATAACTTTCTTATACCAATATATGTACATATATCATTCTGAAGCAAAAAAATCAGTCTATTTAATTATTCACTTACCTCAATTAAATTTTAATAGCGTACCTTGAAATGTTTCATTAAATTTTTTAAATAATTAATTATCAACGTTATTCGATACTGTCAATAATAATTCATGTCATGTATTTTAATAATTTCTTCTTATTGACATTGACATTTTTGTAACTAAATTAGACATTTCAAATGTCAAACTGTTAAATTTATCTTAACCCATTTTATGAGCTCAAAGGTGTAAAAATTTTCAGTTTAGAGTTATTTAAATACTTGGAAAATATATTTTGTTGGCTTGATATAGTAGACATGATTTATAATCTTTCATCAAGAATATATTTTTTTGTAAAGGCAAATACAAAAAAAGTTTGGGCCCGTGGACCTCTTTTCAGCTGGCCAATTTTGCTCATCATCGAATTTATCATTGTCTTTGACATTTAGAACATGTATACCAAATTTGAAAGCTTTATCTCAAAAACTGTGGCTGCTATCGCGATACTACAGACATACGGACAGATTTTTTCCCATGAAGTTATGTTTTTTCATTATAATTCGTCGATCGAGATTTGTCCAGAAATGCAATAAAAAGTTTTAATTTTTTTCCCCAAAATTGTACCTTTTTTCTTCTTTCATTCATTATGTCTCTTCTGGTGATACCACATTTACCAAATTTAATATGTCAACTAAAATGTTGTTGACAATCTTAACTGCCAACTTTGGAAAGTCTCCCATTAGTATTTTTTTAGTTATCGCGGATACACACATACACACACACACACATCCATACACACACACGCACCGACAGACATCATTCGGAAAATAGCAAGAATGGATTCACGAGGGTTCAAAATGTATATATCAATCAAAATATCGAGGTCGAAAAAAATCACGATTACTATATTTCCTTATATTAGGTATAAGAAAGTAAAAACTAGGGGCATCAGTCTGACATTTTTATCACAGAAGAAAACATAATATGAAACAAAAATTGTAGACTTTGTATGTCAATGGAAAAGTTCTATGTCAGTTGACGTGCAATTGCGTAAAAGTCAATTAGACATCATGTTGCGCTATTGTTAGAATTTTGTTATTTATTTTAAACTAATAAACTTTTATACTTAATTTGTGATTTAAGTTGATGTAAAAACAAAAAAATATTGAAAAATAAAACGTCAATTTATAAATTCAGCTCCATTATTTAACAAAAAATTGTCCAGAATAATTCATCCACCAGACGAAAATTTTGCGGAAATTTTATAGTTACCATAGTAACGATACAAAATTGAAAGCCTCTGATTGGTTGTAAGACATAGATCTGAAATTTTCAGTGTATTGTATATATAAATAATATTCTATAATATATATAATATTCTTATATTAAATATTAATATGATGTTTATGTTTGATGGGGATAGGCCAGATGTTATAAATAAACCAATTTTTGATTAGTCGACGTTTCGATTTATAATTAAATCACCCTCAGGACTCTTCGTATTATATACCGTTTCATTTATTTGCCTGATTTTTTCTATGAAACCCATATTTACCTACTGTTCGATGTCCTTAACGTTTTCCAATTGATTGTATTTAGAAATAGTAGTCTTATATTAATATTATGACGTCCATGTTTGATGGGGATAGGCCAGGTGTTATGTAGAGAAACCAATTTTTGATTAGTCGACGTTTTGATTTATAATTAAATCATCCTCAGAACATATTTTATATTGCCTCATTTCCGTATGTTTGCCTGATTTCTTCTAAGAAACACATGTTGACCTATAGTTCGATGTCCTTAATGTTAACAAATCAACCTTCTTTATTTAAAACATATTAATTTGAAAAAATTTTTCAGTCATCAAGTTCCCCTAGACGAGTAGCGGTACCAGTTTTAGTAAAGGACGGTAAACCATGTTCTGGAGGATCAAATAATGGTAACCAAACGTCTACCACGACTACCTCATCTGACACATCTAGAACACAACAATCTCCCGCATGCCAACCTCAGCAACAGTCACAATGTATGGCTAATAATAGTCTAGCCATGGCTTATCGACAGCAGGGTAACTACCAACAACAGTGTGGAACATATTTACCGTTACAAACGCGAGCCTGGTAGTGCTACGAACAGTTTGGTATTATGTACTGTAGTGATATGTGAATTTAAGTGTAGATATTTGTGATAAGTTACTTAAACCTAATAGACATAAAGGACTTAGTTAAAAAGTAAGATCAAACACATGGCCAGTATTTAGAAATACATACAAAAAATTACTAGAGACACCAATCCCTTATTAATAAGATATGAAGAAAAATTTCTAACAATGGTAAAGGACTTTTCAAAAATTTTGCGAATAAAAGAAATGAAGTATTGTGAAACGCCGTAATTTTCAGTTATCAATTCTTGGTTGTTAAAAGGTTTATATGAAATTTTATTTGGATTTTAAGCCGATGTATTCTTAAAGGTAATCCTATTGTGTGTGTGTATTATACTGTAATATAGCAATATGCGCGATTACCCTGATTAAGAGAAGGTTCTACAAGTTTACCCATAAAAATAGCCATACTTGGTATAACTGATCTGAGGTTATAGCTCAAATTTTGGAATAAAAAATGTCTCTATTTTGTATGTTTCTTCTTATTAGACAGCTATACCATGTATAGAAATATATGTTTGTAGAATAATAATAAAAGCAATAATTGTAAAATTCTCTTTGGAAATTTGTTACTGGAATATGTACTTATTTCGTGTTCAATAATATGTAAAATCGAGCATAAAACAATTGCATCTGCAATACTTGCATCTAGGGCAGCTATGGAATTAAATGGAAATGTTCCATAATTTAGTAATTCGTACATGTGTATGATTTTATTTATTTGGATTAATACAAAACAGGGTATCTGTTATATGCTTTAATTTGTAATTCACTAACCCGTTTTAGGGGGTTCTGTACAAAACGGAATGTGTAATACTACTATTACTCTCAAAATTAATGTGTCGTCCTTTGTAAATATTTACCCCATTTTAGTCAAACGTTTTAGAAAAAATGATACAATTTGTAAAAAGTGTGATTGTAAATAAAATCAAAATTAAAAATTTTTTTAGTAAATAATATTTATAAAAATAACGAAAGTATACTGCTTACAAATAAACTGCATAATCTACCCCTATACTATGGATAGGCGAAGATTATCATTTGTAAAATTATATGAATTTTCCTCAATTGCTATATTTATTTTTATTTTTTTAAATCAACTTTATTGTTGAAATAAATTAATGGTCCAATATTTTAACTGTGTAACTTTTTGAATAGCAATGTTTGATATGAAATACAGAAAAACGAAATTTCATTCTTTAGTTATTTGTTATTCTGCAGACATAAATATTGTTAAATGTTAGACTCCTCGGTAAACTGAAAATTACAAAAATTTAAAAATCAAATCAATAACTGTAGAAAAAATTGAACCCATTTGGCAATTAGTAGACAAAGCACTCTAGCAGATATCATTAGAAGATCACAGGAATCTAGTATAACAAAGACAATTATTTGAGTCTAAATACATTACCTACTCTATTTTCTCCTCTATTTGCCAGCTCGTTTATATATAATAGAACAAATATCCCTAACAATTTCTGCGTATAAAGTCGCTCCGCGAAGAATATCATGTTGCAAATGAAATATATTTATCATTTCAATCACAGAAAAAAACTAATAAATAAATATGATAAATAGATAAACACCACAGAAATTAGACAATGTTTTTCTAGATTTAATAAACATGTTATTTTTGTATCCTAGAATATTTAAATAATTAGTCGCAATAGTAGTAATAACAAGTTAGAATTGGTTAAACAAAATTAGTAAAAGTTGAAAACTACCTACTGTTTATTTTTTGTGGGCTGAATAAAAAATATTAGGAAATAGAACAACACATTATAGAAGAAACTGTCAAAATTAATATCTCAAAATGTCACATTTAAGTTTATATAACTCTTCGACTTCTGATCCTAGAAAACTCAAAAAAAAAAAACAAATAAATAGGAAAAATGGCGTATATTATATACTAGGGTATAGTATGGTAAAATTTTACTTGTAACAGGAGGGTGTTAATGAAAATAAATAAATGATAAGTAATAGGACTCTGGAAGCTCAAATAGGATCATATGGAGATAAGAACATCGACTTAAGGCATGGGCGTCCACAGGGCGATCAAACCGGTCATTTGACATCCCCTGGAAATTTCAAATGTTTAGTTTTATTAATTTTTACCTAAAATATCCAAATGTAATAGCAGCATAAGGTTTTAAATTTAAAATGTCTGCGCTAAACAGCTTTATGAACTGTGCTAACGACGAGTTCGGCAAAAATCCAAGAAGATTCGAGATATTATTTAAGGAAAATCTAAATGAAAAAGATTAATATGTTGATCTAGTTCAATGTGAGTAGAGTGCTCATTTTTAAGTTATACAGTGTGTCCCGTGTTAAGTCCGACCATCTAATATCTTCGTTATTATGATAGGGATGCGATTCAAATTTTAGTGACGTATCTAATGCTATAAAATGGTACTTCATTAATCATTAGTACTACTGTAAGGGAATTCCTCAAAACGCGCCTACGATAAAAAATAAAGGCGATTTTTGAAAAACCCATACTAGCGGTAAAGATACAATAAATGTGACTTCAGAATCATGTTCTGCGTACTAAAAACCATTTTATACTAAGTTTCATAAACAAATTTTGATTTGTAATATATTTCTTCCTCTTCTCTCAAAGTGAGGAAGTTATGTATTCCGGAAAAAAATTTGAAAATTTTTATTATATATCTGGACGAATCTCGACGAATTATGATGATACACAAAATTTCAGACTGAAAAAAATGTCTGTCTGTGGTTCGCGATAGCAGCTACAGTTTTTGAGATAAATCTTTCAAATTTGGTACACACATTCTAGAGGCCATGGAAGAGATTGAGTTCGTTGATGAGAAAAATCGGTTCCAATGTCTAAAAAAATATTAGTGACATTTCACCAATGTGACTTTTTTGAAACGTCAAAATGTGACTTTTTTGAAACGTCAAAAGATGTGACATTTTTGAAACGTCAAAAATTACTTTTATTATAAACTCCACCACACGTCGAGTTTTACTACGGTGAGGAAGTTCTGATCCCCAAGCAATAATTGGCAACGGTTTTTTTAAATGTATCGAATAATTTAGTAAATAACATAAAAAAACAAATTTTTTAAACACCCAGTGTCAATACAAGTACAACTTGAACAGAAAAATGGACCGATTAACCGACCATCTAGTATTCTATACCAAACCTTCATCTTTTGCGAATTTTGCCTTTTATAGTTAATTGTAAATTGGAGATTTTTAACTTACATTGTCTAATATATTTTCTAATACTTCATTTGGTGTACATAAAGCTTCATTTGTATATTTCATCCTGCTTAGGATAATATGAGATATATAAAGTTGTTTTTGCGTTGGTCATGTGTTCAGAAAATATATATCTTTTTTATGTTATTTACGCAAATATTCTATATATTAATAAGATATTAAATTCTATGAAACATATTGTTATCTTGTTTCTACTTCACTCGTTAAATTCTAAATTCAGACTGATTTCTCGGTCCACCGTGCACCTCTTATGTACATCCATGCACGATCTAGAATATTCCTGAACATTCCCGGCCCTTTTCGTACAATTTCAAGTCCCATCTATTTAGTCTACATAGTCCAGTGGCGTAATAATATGTATGTAAATAGTATATAGAGGTCTTTAGGTGCGGAGAATTCAATTCTGAAATCATATTTACCGTATCTTTGTCGCTAATATGAATTTTGCAAAAATAACTTTTGTTTTTTATCGTAGTAGGCGTATGTTTTGAGGGAATTCCTTTCATTAATACTGATGAAGATGTCTTATAGCATTATATACATGGTGAGTCAATAGTGTGTTCTTCTTAAATAACCTTTGAACCGTTAGTGATACAACAATTTATTAAATACAAACGTTTTTTGGGTCGATAAGATCTATCATTTAAAATTATTGTGAAATCTACAGGGTGCTTAAATTTTCTGTTACATACAATAAATACTTTTTTTAATGGAACACCCTGTATATGTTGTCACCATTTTATTAAATGAAAAGAGTATTATACAGTGATATTTTGTTTTTTGGATCTGCATACAACGTTGCCAAGTTATTTAACATTTTCTGGAAATTTAAGGATTTATAAGGGTACGTTTAATAATTTTTATTTACCTATGAAAACAAGCTGGGTAAGCAAATATTATACTATTCTTAGTTCATACTACGAATTTCAAATGGGAAAAACTCGGTTTTTAAATTGAACACCCTGTATTTTTTTACGTGGTTGGATTCCTCCTTCAAATTGCTTTCTTTTTTGTAAAACACTTCATATACCTAACTGTTGTATTTTTTGGAGATAATTAAGGTTTTCTCTTTAACCTCGTGATCATAGTAAAAATTAATACAATTTTATCAAGAATGACTGGAAAAACAAAAATGCGGTCAGGCGAAAAATTATTTTCCATAAAATCGTAAAGGGAACAGTAAAAGTAGCAAATTTATTGAACTTGAGTGACAAAATTTACACCTCACCTAAGGTATGTACATAACAAAATAAAAGTGTAATTTTGAACGTATAAACAGTAAATAGAAGAGAAAAAAATAAAACAAGTACAAAATATGCTCAACGTGGCCTCCTAGTTGTAAACTACAAATTCTGACTCTATGAAGAAATTAGTCACTTACATTTTCCAACATGTTAGGCGTGATGGTGTCGAACGCTAGTCGAATTTTTTGCTGCATGTCTTCTCTTGTAGTTGGTGATGTTTTGTACACTAATTCTTTAATGTACCCGTAGTTGGTGATGTTTTGTACACTAATCCTTTAATGTACCCCCACAAAAAAAAAGTCCAATTTTGTCAAATCTAGCGACCTTGGTGGCCATTGAACTGGTCCTTCTCGACCTATTCAATTGTCACAAAATGTAACATTTAAAAAGTTTCTTACGGCAATACTATAATGCGGTGGAGCTCCGTCGTGCTGGAACCACAGCCTCTGTAAGACATTCTGAGGATACCCGTTTAACAATCCTCCCAGTACATTTTGTAAAAAATCGAGATACATGTTCCCAGTCAAGTGACCATTAAAGAAATGCGGTCCAATTACATATTCACCTACTATTCCTGTCCACACATTGAGTGACCATCGGTGTTGATTATCTACAGTTCTCGTAAAATGAGTGTTCATGGTATCATAGTAGTGTAAGTTATGTCTATTAACACAACCATTTTTATGAAATGTGGCCTCATCAGTGAATAGCACGAAATCAAAAAATTGCGGCTGTTGGTGAATCTTATTGAGTGTCCACTCACAAAATATTATCCTACGTTCGAAATCATTTGGCTCTAGTTCCTGAAGCAGTTGAATATGATAAGGATGAAAGTTTTGTGTCCTCAATATTCTTGTTACAGAGGATTGACTTATATCAAGTTGTCTATTAATTTCTCTTGTACTTTTATGCGGATCTTCAACGACACAATGTAACTTGAAACACTTTTTCTTCATTTGTTGCTAGTTTTGTACGTTCATGTTTTTCATTATTTACATGTCCAGTTCGTTCAAACCTTTCTCGCAACCTTTCAAATGCAGAATGGTGAGGATGTCTTCGTTCTGGATAACGCTGAATATAAATTCTTGATGCCAATAGCGGATTTCTCTCCTCTTCTCCCAATGCATAAACCATGTCGATCAACTCTTTGTGTGAAAAATTCATAATTTATTTAACAAAAATAATTAACTCAACTAGGAAATACAGAAGAATCACCACCAAGTAAAATTAATTACGTGTAAACCACAAAATATCAGTTTGACAGCATAATATTTGTTTTTCCAAAGCCATTCTTGATAAAATTGTATTAATAGCATTAATTGACATGCCGTCATGGACACCCTGTAAAATAGAATAATGTAAAAAAGGTACTAATACTTAGCTTGTAGTATGAACTAAGATTAGTATAATATTTGCTTACCCAGCTTGTTTTCATAGGTAAATAAAAATTATTAAACGGATCCTTATAAATCCTTAAATTTCCAGAAAATGTTAAATAACTTGGCAACGTTGCATGTAAATCCAAAAAACAAAATATCACTGTATAATACTCTTTTCATTTAATAAAATGGTGACAAAATTTACAGGGTGTTCCATTTAAAGAAAAAGTATTTTTTTGTGTGTAACAGAAAATTTAAGCACCCTGTAGATTTCACAATAATTTTAAATGATAGATCTTATCGACCCAAAAAACTTTTGTATTTAATAAATTGTTGTATCACTAACGGTTCAAAGGTTATCGAAGGAGAACACATTATTGACTCACCCTGTATAATATACATCATTAACAATTTTTTATTCGCATAAACAAAATATTTTAGTTTTTTTGTTGACTATGTTGGACCTGTTTGTTTATATCATGAACATAAGATAGATCTTTTTGTTAAGCGATACAACTTGATTGGTGCGTTGACATGATTGTAATTAATAAATAATATCTAGTTTTTCCTGTACGTCTTATTAAGAAAACACTAAAAAATAAAAAAAATAGAAAACGATACCTGGCTGAATCAATTTTGCTGGTTAAAAATATCTGGACATTAGAACAAAGAGAACCAAAATCATAGAAGGCTCGGATTTTAATAATAGATATACCATTATTGTTACAAACAACACTATTATGCAATCATTTCGAAAGTTTCGAATGTGTTAATAAATTTTATTTTATTTTAGAATTATGATTCGCGCTCATTTGCTTCAAATACTTATAAAGATAATTTAAATTTATTCTTTATGGTCTTTTTTAGAAGAATTTTTTTCCTTTCTAAAATTATGTTTGTTTCTAATTAGGAGCTGAATTTATTTATATGGCAAGTATTCTTTTAAATCTCCAAAATAATTAAAATGTTTTCCAAACAGGAAATTTTGGAAAACATTTGTTTTTACCTCGAAATCAGAATTACTACAAAAAAGTTACCCAGTTAAAATTTTATGTAGACGAAAGCAATATAATAGTGTAGACATCGATTTATAAAAAATTAGACATAATGTTTTACAAATTGTGTTATCCAATAAGTGCAATCTAAAAAGATTAATCGATTATTTGAACTCTATGTATTGAAAAAAAAAAAAAGAAAAATCGTTAAATGCATAAGTTGTACCTTGTATTTATGTTTTTTTTTTGTTAAACACAGTATGTATTATACGTCAACAATTTGTCCATTCAGATGTAAATAGTAAATTATTTAAAAACTTAGGGAAATATCATGTATAAAAGAATATCACATGTAATGTGCAGATTACTTTAGATTAATAACTACTATAATAGCGCACTATGTCTTGTAACTGTGTTTATAAAATCCCTACTCAATAAAATGTACAATCATCTTAAACAACTATTTTTTTATAATAACCAACCCTTCTACTTATTGAAATCAAAAGAATTTAACTCGGATTTAAATAACAATATCGTAAAAATGGACACGCCAAAAAGCATTGAAAATAATCACTGTTATTCTTTGTTATATTATAGTTACTTAACCACATAACAAAAATTTAAAAAAATCTGCATTGAGTTGTTTTTGATTTTCTGAGAATTAAGCAGTTATATATAAAAACAACTTACACATGTTTGAGTAATATATCAAAAATTTCTTCTAGTATCATTAACTCTCATACATTATGCAAAACTGTGAAAAGGAAACTAAAAAAAATATGCCGCAGTAGGTATATGTTTCAAAGCAAAAAATAGAAAATAAACGAAGACGGTCGCACAGATTCTGAAGGATGTGAAGAAGTAAGTAGAAAATGAATTGATAACTCTGAACCTTTCGTTATTTTATATTATCTTCTTTAAAAAAATGTATTCCTCAAAATTGTTGAGTCATGTTTCTACCATGATACGGATACATGCGAAATCGCAAAATAATTATTAAAACGTAGTTTTGAAATACTTGTAAAAATAAATGTCTCTAATATTTTTTAATAACTTCTGAATGTTGAAGAAACAAATTTAACAGAAAGATAAATAATAAGGCAGATAAATATTGTGGTATTTTGTCTGTAAAATCTTATTAATATGCACTGTGGGCCAAATTAAATTAGCCTCCTTTTGATAGTTTAATAACTTCTACATTTTCCAGCCGATTTTAATAATTGTCGGGTTTGTTCTTTTTTCATTCTTGGTAATTCTTGGTTATCTAAAAAATACAGTCAGTTACCCAGTATGATACTGGAAAAATAAGCATCTGCGCTTGTTACTTTACGTCAAAAGATCAGTCGGACGGTGTTGTTTTGAAAACTAATATCAGACAAAAAATAATGTATTTCTCTAATTTTTCGGAAACAAATCTGTTTTCTTTTTGTTCAAAGTTATGTACTTATTTTTCTGTAGAATATATGATGCATGAAACTTGAGGGTATTCTATTTGTTTATATAATATCCATAGATATTTACATAGAACTGTTGATACTTAAAAATTATACAATATTAATTTTGTTTAATTCTTCTTTTAATGTTGGTAACCACGTTGTACCAAAATCTACAAAGTAATGGGATAAATATTGCTCCTCATCCGTCGCTGCATAGTTGTTTTTGAAGGGGGGGGTATGGCACTTCTTTATTTTGTTTTAAACCTCAATAGCTCTATCTTTATTAATATCAAGTTTCACGCGTCACATATTCTACAAAAAGACGAATACATAACTTTGAAAAAGGAAAATGATTCGTTTCCGAAACGTTAGGGAAATACATTATTATTTTTTGTCTTATATTAGTTGTCTGATCTTTTGATATAAAGTAACAAGCGCAGAGGATTATTTTTCCAGCAAGATACTGGGTAACTACTAACTTATTTTTTAGATAAGCAAGAATTATTCATGTGGGAGTAAGCTTCAAGAAAAAAAGAATTTAGAGAATGCCACAAATAACATTCAGACAATATTATTTTTTGGGCACAATGTGTAAACAGCACTTTTACGCCTAATTTCATTTTAGGTTTTGAAACTTACAGGATGGAGCGAAAAAATGAAGTTCTACTAAATTAGTTAATTTGGGCTCATAAAAATTAAGTTATTTATTTAAAAATTAACTGAACACTAGCTATTAATGTTTGGAGAACAATTTTTTTTAACATTGACATTGTCTTTTTTTACTTATTACTGTTAATAACAATAACATGAAACAAGCTAATAGAAACAATTAAATAACCGATGTCCGATTTTCGCTGCTGAGCCGTTGTGCCCATTTTAAAATAATTCCTTTTTAGATGTATTATTTAACCTCAAAAACTATGAGTTTGATTAAATTTGTATGTAATATTAGTAACATCTTGCTGTAATGTTGTAATAAAACTTAAGTATATTAAGAAAATTAAGCGATTACGCTTCATAAAGCATGTAACCTTGCATTTTTTTCGACTTGAAATCTCTGCTGTTACCCCGGAGCGAGAAAAATTGTATCCTTTGTATCCTGTAGGTGCCTACAGACGTACATTCAGACATGTACGCCAATGTGTAGACAGAATTTCAGTTAAAAAGCGTCAACAAAAAACATGTTCAGCGGACTTAATTTTAAGTGATATTTTGTCTACACACACGTACATAAACGCGCGTTCGTGACATGCGTCTTTATACCATTTAAACTGTGACCGTATTTATAAAATAAAATGAGAAAAATATACTCTGAAAAACAGGAGCGAGCTCGTACGTCTGAGCTTGCGCACGATTAAAATAACACTGAAAACTGGCTAAATGCACAGTAGTACAAAACAGCGGTGGCTGGTCAGGGAGGCTGTGCCTCCTCTACAATTTTGGGAGAAGCAGAATATCTCCAAACCAATATTTTTCACAAGTAGAAATTTCTACTTAGGTATATCTCAATTCTCAATGTTGTTTATCATTCATTAATTAATTTTCAGTGTAAAAAAAATGTCGCATTTCCTTTCCACAAACATGTCTCTCATCGCGCTTTCACACTTGCTTGGATGAACTGAGGCTAGCGGCCAACCGCCATTTCAATACATTGTTCGTGACCTTGAATTTTTGGCACGTATCTCAGCAAACATTCTGGATCTGTTAGTTAGGGCAGCTAGCATCTAGCATCACATCTCTTTCTAACGCATGTACACTTCAGTTGTGCTTTGATCCCCTCTCTCACAAGAGAATGAACAGTTTATAGAACAAGGACAGTGGCAATTTGTGGTTTCGTAGGAGAACATAAACATGCAAAAATATTTAACAAGTTTTTGAAAAATGAGTGCTCTAGGTGAAAATATTCCCAACGACATGTCTTGTTGTCCAGTGGATTATTTGTTGTTAAATGCATTTAGTTCTCTTAGTTATGATCAAAAGGTAAGAATTAAAAAAAATGGTCAGACCTACACCGTCAAGGCCGTCATTAGTTTTCACAAGTGGTAAACAAAACAGAGGATTTAGTGATAGTAATTATCAAAAAATCGAGTGGTTAACAGCATTAACAGTTAGAAACAAATTATATTGTTGGAAATGTTTGTTATTTACTAATGATCAAACCTAAATTTGACCCATGGCCGGATTTAATAATTTGCAAAATTTGTCACGAGGTTTAGAAAGGCATGAAAAAATCTCAGGAGCATATTTCATCTTGCATTAAATTCGAAATGTTGGGTAAACAAAATATTGTAAATTTCTTGGATTCTGCGCATAAAAGAGAAATAGATAATTTTAATAAAAAAAGTCCGTGAAAATAGGGAAATATTAAAGAGATTAATTGATGGCGTTATATATTTATCTTCTCAAGAAAACTCTTTTCGGGAACATGACGAAAAACGCGATTTGTGTAATAAAGGAAATTTCAAGAAGCTAATAGATTTTTTAAAAACGTATGATCCAAAATTACGAAACTTTTTGAATAACGCCACCGTTTTTTTCGACGTCTAAATCAATTCAAAATAACCTAATTGAGAGTGTTAGCATCATTATTAAAGGCAAAATTTATAAAGAACTACGTAATTGCGAATTTCTCTCGTGGCAAATTGATGAAACGACGGACATTACTTGTAATTCTCAACTTTCCGTAATTTTTATATATATAATGCATGTGAGGTTTTGAAAGCTTTGTTGGTTTTTTTGATCTGAGTAGTGGAAGGAACGCAGGCAGTTTATTTAAATTATTAATCGACGAATTTGGTAAATTTGATTTGAAAAATAAATTAGTTGCAAAACCTATGACGGCGCTGCGGTTATGTCAGGTCATCTTAATGGACCCCAAACTAAAATAAAAGATATTGCTCCTCAAGCGTACTTCACTCACTGTTACGCACACAAATTAAATTTAGTTTTGAGTAAAGCCTGTAACGGAATTAAAGAAGTTAGAATATTTTTTTTGAAATATTACTGATTTTTCGTCATTTTTTTCAAAATCTGGTAAAAGATCTGATATTTTAAATAGAATTATTGAACGTAGAATTCCGAGTAATGCTCCCACTCGTTGGAATTTTTAATCTAGAGTTGTTTTCACTGTTGACACATACAGGAAAAAACTTATTGACGTTTTAAATTTTATTTCGGAAAGTGAGGACTTTTTAAATGACGATCAGACTTTAAGAGCAGCTTACGGATTAAAATCGTTATTGTTGGATAAAAACTTCATATTTTTTCTAAAGGTTTTTAAAATGATTTTTGAGCAAACTGATGTTGTTTTCCAAATTTTACAGAATAAATTAACTGATATAACATATTCTAAAAAATAGACTTAATTCACTTATATTTAAATTAAAAGAATTTCGCAATAACGAAATACATTTATATAATGGTCTTTTAGAAAATATTGAAGAATTAGATGTTGAGCCACAGTTTAAAAAAAAGAAAGACAACATATAACTTTGACGGAACAGACATACATTACAAAAAAATTTTTACAGAAATTTTGGACACCATTATAGTTCAAATTGAAATTAGATTTTCCGATTTAAATACTTTGCAATGTTTCGATTTAGTAAATCCTAATAATTTTATAATGTTTTCTAAATCATTTCCTTACAGTCTAATGGACAAATTAATGGACCAGTATCCCTTTTTTTAACCGTATTTCGTTAACAAGTGAACTATGTGTGTTGTATTCTGACCAGCAAGTTTTAGCAAATTCAAAATCGCCTCAAGAAATGCTTACTTTTATATATAATAATAATTTAAAAAGATGTCTCTCCGAACTGTACAAACTTTTATCTTTAGTGTCAACAATTCCGGTAACCTCAGCTTCTGTAGAATGATCTTTTTCAGCACTCAAACGCATAAAAACATTTACTAACACAATAGCTCAGGACCGACTGTCAAATATATCGCTTATTTCAAGAAAGTAATCAACCATTTTGCTAGTTCTGAAAATCGCAGGTTACCATTGATTTATGAAAATATTTAGACTTTATACCAAAGATTAATATAGTTAGTTATTATTTTAGAAGAAATATTTATTTACGTTATTTATTTTTTAGACAATATTTTTTATATAACTTTTTTTTCAAAACTGTTTTAATCTTTATTAAAAGTAATAATTTTACACTTTGGCAGTGATAATGAATACAATTTTTTGTTTGTAGAAAAACAATTTCAATTATCAATTGTTTTCCAAAACTATTTTGATTTTTATTAGAAGTTATAATTTAATTATAAGTGGGATAGTAGGGCTACTCTGGCGATCAATCCACGACAAATTAATGTAACGCGCCGTTGTACTACTTCAAGGGTGGTGAGGAAATGTGCAAATTGCAACCATATTGAAATTTAGTTGCTTTTTAAATTTCAAGCCTCCTCTGTGGACAATATCACGAGCCGCCACTGGTACAAAAGTCAAGAATGAAAGAAGCTCCAGTTAACGCAATTTCAATAAATGGGACTAATTATTTCATGGTATCTTTTTCGTATATCTACCAAATTCTGAGTAAAAATTTTAAGTTTTACAAAAGTTATTGTGCCTACACAAAATAGTTGAAACAAACTTATGCATACACCGGCTAATTTTTGTTTCAAATTTTAGTTAAGGATATTGAGCTGGTAATTTCAGAGAATTTTTTTCCTCAGGTGACAAAAAAAAATGTTTGTTTGGCAATAAAAATATTTGAATCGTGATAATAATCTTATGTCGTATAAATAAAAAACTTTGTATATTATTAAAATTTCTTACCTTAAGTTGTTTTCATTCCATGTCCTATCTCGTTCTGAACCTACCTATTAAACAAAAAAAAAAAAAAAATAATTACAATAGTTTAAGCATTTAATCAAATCTACCTTTAATGCCCTTTCTCTAAAGCTGTTTGTCTTCATATCACCAATTAATCACATCACATATTACACTCAATATCACTAATTAAAACAAACACACGCATGCATAGTCACGATATTTCCACATTTCGACCAAGAAATTTAAAATTATTACACATCCACCGTCAACAGAGTTGCCGAATAACTAAAGATTTAATAGCAATGTGCATCTTAACAATGCAAAAAAATAATCAGCACATTGTGTTGATAATTTTTTGCGCTGCCTACAGTTATATCTTACGAAATACTGTTTTGCTTTAAAAATACATGTTTTGTGCACAAACAAAATGAAATTGCCGATATTTTAGACATTTCGAAATAAATAATCATGGAGAAATAATGGATTTTTAAATTGAAATCAGCATTGATCCATGAATTATTATTATGATAATATCGACGCATGCTAAAAATTAATTATTTAAAAATTTTAATGAAATACGCTTTTAAAATTTAATTAAGGTAAGTCAAGAAAGTTATGTGCTGGCCACTTCAGATCTTTTATCCTTTACAACTTACCGTAACAAGTTTTTTTAAGGAATATTTTGTCTTTTCGCGACCGTCATCAAGTACGTTATTTTAAATACGGACCAGTATTTTTTATTGCATTTTTTATAGCATTTGAACCTCAAGACGCCAATGAAAACATATTTTTAGTTTTTCGATATCTCATCAAATAACGCCAGGAAAAAAATTTTACTTTTTCTCAAAAATCTCAAGAACAGCAAGAAATATTTTTGATTTCTCAACGGCATATTCCTGATCAGAAATTTTCTGCAACTTTGCCCTAATTTAACCGATGCTGTATCTCTTACCATTTCCGAGATTCTTGTAGTGAGAAGCGAATTTGTTACCGCCTGTAACATATGTAAATGGGCTTATTCGAAAGATAATTTTTAGTCCAATAAACACAATAGCAATTTTGAAAATACCGGATGCAACATGGATCAAAGTGTAAGGTAAGGCCTGATGCCTTCGTGAATAAATGTGCGTGAGAAGATGGAGGAGGCGTCTGAATGGAGTTGTAAAAATGTGTGGTTGTATGTGAATGAAGCGATGTTGTTAGACGAAATCCAGAATGATGCAAATGAATTTAGTTTGTTGAATACAAAAATAAACTACTGTTTGTTTTATAATATTTAATTCTACACATACTGTAATTTTATTGGTTACAGTAATATTCGATTTTATCACAAAAGAAAGCAACTACAATTTCTGAAGCTCTAATTTTTAAAAGAGACTTCCGGTCATTGTTACCTTCATAGGTATAGCAGTAATCACATAAAATCCTGATAAAAAAAAGTATGTGAAGTATGCAGCCTAAATAACTGTACCACTATCCCAGATTGAAAAAAAATACCGTGTTAAAGATTAACTGTCAATATTTTCGATATAAAAAAATATAGATGTGGCGTACTTGCACACTAGCTAGCATTGTTGATACTTCCGAGCACTGTTAATATTACCAATTAATCAAAGGTTATGTCCCGAGTGCATCAAGTTTAATCGGTTAAACTGTGTAAGTCACATAATTTTAAAAATTTTGCTTAGCAAATGACTTGAGTGTAGGAATCCATCCATACATATATAAAAGCTCAAAAGGTTTTCTTCTCGGGTTCCTCAAGCGGCTACCGCTTCACCAATTTTGATAATTTTTTTTCCCAATGAAGGGTCTCTACCCTCAGATGGATCATGACACATTTTTATATTTTTTAATCACAAATTTCATATGTAAAACAAAATAAACAAAAACTAATGCATGTTAGAGTATACTAAGCTCGGCGTTACTTGAAGCGACCTCTACCACCGACCTCTTAAAAAATGGAACTAACGCATCTTAGCCTGCTTGGCTTATTCTGTGCCAGTGTGCTTTTCGGTTACTGTTTACATTCTAGTTTTCAGTTACTTTGCTGCAAACAGGATTGTTTAAATGTGACTTCGACTTTTTACTTGCTTTGCAAATAGGAATTTAAGCTAAGTATTTTTAGTTTAGTTTACTATTTTTATTTGTTTTTCGGGATAAACCTGTCACATGTCAACATGTCAACATGTCATGGAATGACATGTTGTTCCTATTGTAGGTGACGGAAATTGTTTATTTCGTTCTGTTTCACATTGTTTATTTAATAATAACCAACATCATCGCGAAATACGCATGCAAGTCGTCGAAAAAATTCAAAATGAATGGGAATATTATGAAGGTTTTATTGTTGGAGATCCATCGTATCGGTTACCGATGACAAATTCCGCTGAATACGAAAATTTATTGTCTTTAGATGGCGAGTTCACCGGCCATGTCGAATTGCACTGTATTAGTCAGCTGTTTCCTGATCATTTGTTTAGATTGTATAGAGATAATAATAATAACGAAACTCTTGATTATGGTACTGGAAATATTATTTCTAATTTTCTTTTTTCTGGTAATGTTGATGCAGGACATTATCGTGTTTTAGAATTTCGTCCTGTCACCAATGATGCCGATGTGGAAAACGCACTCTGCAATGTTATGCAACATAATATTTTAAAAAAAAACGTAAATTAAGAAAGACGTTGACTGGCGGCAGGGAAAGGAGACGCGAACGCACACAAAAACGTCTAAAATACGAAAAAAAAACCTGCTTTACAATTCAATATAGATGTGCCGTTTCTGATACTATTTCAAATGTAACTCCATTCAACTTAGGTAACTTAAACAACATATGTAGTTATTACTCTGCCCGGTACTTTTCATGTGAAAAAATTCGGCTGGCTACTTTGGTCTTTGTTGCTGTAATAAAAAGTTCAAATTACCGGAATTTCGGATTCCTGATAAAATGGAAGAATTATTTACAGGGAATGACGAGATATCGAAAAATGTTCGAGATAATATTCGACAATATAATAATGCTTTGTCGTTCGTGTCATTCAGGGCAAATATAAAATTACCTTCCGCATATGGTCCGTATTGTTTCAAAATTCTTGGTATAGTACATCATAAAATTTCGTCATTATACCCTCAAAATGGAGGATGTGCTTCTTATGAACAGTTATACATTTTAGACTTTTCCGCAGCCAATCAAATTAGACTTGAACATACTGCGAACAGTTCCTTGAGAAAAGACATTCTAGAAATATTAAATCGGGTCGTAAATTAATGTAATCCTTATGTGATGTCATATAAGACAATGCATCAGAAGATATGTGAAGAAAAGGGGTTAGCTTTAAATGAAAATCGTGTACCTATTAATTTGGTAATGCGTTATTATCACGAACCCAAATCAGATCCTCGACGGTATAATGATCCTACATGTTCTGAAGTTGCAGCTGTTTTTGAATCAGCCGACGGTGCTCCACCTTCTCATAGACATATTGCTGTTTACGCACATGACGGTGGAATAAAAAATATAGATTTTGACAGTATGCATTGCGATCCGATGTCATATGTATTAATCTGGCCGTGCGGGGAACCAGGATGGCATATTTCAATGCCAACTGGAGGAGAGCGCAAAACTAAAATTCGCCAAAATATTTCTATGCGAGAATATATATCTTACAGACTTATGGTTCGAGGTTTAACTCCTGTAGGAGACTTCAATCCAATAATTAATGCTGGGAAGTTAACGCAGCAGTTGATTGTTGATTATTACTGTCGCATCGAGGGCGACAGAATGAAATTCATCCGTAACCAACAGGTGAAATTGCGAGTAGATACATACGTTGGTCTTGCAGATGCTTTACATGTAAGGGCCGACAACGGAAACTTAAAGGCTGGACGTGTTGTTATTTTACCTTCATCGTTTACTGGCAGTCCTCGAAACATGATGCAAAATTATCAGGACGCAATGGCCATTGTAAGAAAATTTGGTAAGCCAGACATTTTTTTGACGTTTACATGTAATCCTTTATGGCCTGAAATTACAAATAGCATACATTCTTAGGAAACTGCTAATAATAGGCCAGACGTTACTGTTCGCGTGTTTCATGCAAAAGTAAAGGAACTCTTGCGTTTAATTAACCAAAAACAAATATTTGGCGAAGTACTAACATATTTGTACACTGTTGAGTTCCAAAAGAGAGGTTTACCTCACGTTCACCTAGAAAAGTCTAAAATGTATAACTGTCCATAAGAAACACATCCTCCATTTTGAGGGTATAATGACGAAATTTTATGATGTACTACACCAAGAAATTTAAGGAGGTGCTGTAACATGAAACTTTCGTCACTCACTTGCATTTTCCAATACACCCGCCGTCGAATTTCGACGGGGTTACGCTAGTAATTTAATAAATTCCCGAGACCGTAGGTCGAGGAATTTTATCTAGAATCATTATACACGAAAGCATTTCCTCAAAAGCAAAATTTTAAAATTGTGTGACTGTTTAAGTGATTAAAATTGATGCACGAGGGATATATATAAATATTATTTCCAGAATAGAAATCGTTACAGACAATAAAATGCACAGTTTTTATTTTATGAATTTTTATTTATTTCATAACAATTATATAGTGCAAATTACATTGACAATTCGTCTTTTTTAATAAAGAGATAATTCAAATTAATTATTTTTCATTGCGTTCATACAATTAATAAAAAAATGTTTGATATACAATTTGAGCTTGTTTTCCTTCATTAATATTTTGAATAGTAGTATGTTCCGATGTTACCTTAGAAGTGCTTGGTTCATTTTGTATTTCATTTGGATTAAGTACATCTTAATTTATTTATCACATTTAAATGATGTAGGGCATCTATTTGCAAATACGGTTTTATGGAATTTGCCCTTTCATGGCAGGTTATTTTGATAAGCTCTTGCTCCTGTGTTCCATTCTTTATTAAGTTACTGACAGCTGTGGCTCGATTGGAATGATTAGTTATTATTACAGTTGTTGTATCTAAACCGATTTTTGCGACTGTGGTTCTACCACATATTAGATATGGTGTAATAGGTTGGAGAGGCGTTTTGAATGTACATTAAAATAAATTGTAGTTAACTTAAAAAATAATTATTAAAATAATGTACAACAAAAAACCTACCTATCCTACTAATTCTTTGTATAGAGAGACATCAATAGAGTTAGCAGAAATGTGCCACGGGATATAGGCGTACGCATTATTTATACATATTTGATCTTATTTACAATGTCTTCGCGTACAGTTGGTATATAGTTACGCAACATTGTGCGACTTGATAACGTCACCCGGGGATTGTATTTATTCCAGAATTCCCGAAATGGTTGTTTATCGAGTATGTGTACTGTACAGCGGAACATCACAGGCAATTAGCATTAACAATAAATCGAACATAAACTTTGTTTTCGAAGGCACGCGACTTTTTTTAGTTTTATGCTGCACAGTATTTACGTGACGTCTATAATCATATTTATCCCAGCACATTAGGTCTGTTTCGCACACCTTTCAAATTATTGTAGCACCATTATAGAATAAATCCGAGAATTCACTGATAAACTTATTCACTTTGTCAGTGCAAAGCAGTTTTTTACCCTTGCGCACGTCGGATATATTTTATTATTAGATTAATATCATAAAAAAATACAACAAATAAAATTATCAACAATACAACAACATATAATACAACGGAGAGGAATAAATTAGCGTGTAAACACTACGACATACAACTATGGACTAGTCTCGCGGCTCGTTTCGATTTGTCCGCCAGCCGGTCATTGCCTCACCAGATATCTGTCTACCTGCTGTTGCACCACTGAATAGCCGCACGAATTGCCAACTAAAAAAATCTTATACCAGTTAAACTAATGTGTAAAACAATTGAGCAACGATCTCATGTGGACCTTGCGCATATAACTTAATACCTGAAACACTAAAAAATGTATTTAATAAAAAACTATTTAAAATAAATATAAAAAAAGTCTCAGATAGAGTCGTAAACTAAAATGCCGAAAAAAATGGTAAAATTTCACTTGTTTATTTTAAAATTACAAAAAAGTTAATTTAATTAATTTTGACGGCTTGATCCTTCCTAATAAAATCTGGTAAAATTGAAATTTTTTTATGTAATTTTAAAAATAAATATGTTTTTATGTCAAAAATATTTTCCCCAAAATATCTGATTAATTTCAACATTCCCCAAAGTGTCTAAACAGGGCACAGAAAAGTGTATAGGAAATTTGAAAAATCTGTGAAGGTAGTTTAAGAGATATTTATTTTGCCGTTAAATTTCATTAAAGAAAGCTTTCTGTATCTCTTAAAATAAAAAAGTTACAAGCGACTGAAATGTTACCACTTTCTCGATTTTTTGGCGACAACTCAGAAAGTTGCCCATGAATCTCAAATTTGATTTCGCAGGCATGTAGCCCTTAAAAAAATAGAACACATGATATTTAAACATTTTTGATCGATGGCGCATATTAAGAGAGATATATTAAAGTGACTCTCTTTTAAATTAAAAATAATACGAAATCAGTAGACAACTTTTTTGAAATAATTACCACCGATGCGATGATGTTCTGATTATAACAGTGAATCAAATCAGATCATTTGCCATCTCTCTACCTTTTATCTGTAATCAAATGTAGTAAACATTACATGGATTCAATATTTTTATCAAACTTCTCCGATTTAAATCTTAAGATGCGCTGATGCCTACTGAAATTGTACAAGGTCAGACTAGCCTCTTAAAAGACCTACTTCAATTCACAGAAAACATATTTCCTTTAAATTCGTTTTGCCTTTAACGTCAGTATAATATAAATATGACATCAAGGAAACTACTAGTACTTTGTATTTTATGTCTTCTCCTTTAAATTTTAACTTTGTATAATATAACTCAGTTTAAACTAAGCAATTACGGATAATTTCTAGTTTAAACTGACAATTATACATAATTGCTAGCTTAAAGGAACATTATACATAATTGCCAGTTTAAACTGACAATTGATATTTTATATGTCAATTCTACGTTTTCATAATTTACCCACTCAACGATATACAGCAACCATCCCGCATATGATTGGCCTGCGAATCATCATACGCTTGTCGAATTTTGCTTTTAATATTTTTTATAAATAATTACATACATACCCCAAAATCTAATTAACCTCCTGGACAATCTGAAATAATCTGTTGAATAAATTCCTGCAATCGGAAAACCCTTTCTCGAATTATCATCTACACATACATTTGCAAAAACAGGCAAACTGATAAGTAAAAGGCATACCTCTCTCACCGATTACATCAAAAAGAACATTTTACTTTAGAATAGATATCAATGGTCTACAGTCAATCGGCGCATTCGCCAGTTTGCATAAAGTCATGTTTTCTCAAGTTGTGTTCTAATGATGTTTGGATTAAAATATTTCATTTCATTTAAATCTTTCCAAACGTACGTTTTTTTTTAATTATTTATCAGGTACTGATTTAATTTTCGAAATATTTTAACTTAATTTTGTAGATATTTTAAATAAATACAAGGTTATATACAATTTTATTTTAATTATTAGGAAAGTGAAACTGCTATAACCGATTTTAATTTCAGAATTTTTAAATTTTCTTTTACAAAAACGCTTCTATAACGTGATTAAAAAATATGGTGGGTGTTTGAATGGGTAGAACAAATCTCTTTATCTAGATAATATATTCATATATAAACTTAAGAACAAAACATTATTAAGGTATTTTGTTATGAATATTAAAATATGATAATATATAACATAACATTTTAATATCGTACAAGGGGCAGTTTGAAAAATGTAATGATTTTCTATTTTACACATATACTGTAGGTAAACTATCATACCTCATTAAATCATTAAATAAGAAACTCACAAACCAAACCAAAGGATACATTTCATTAATTACGAGAACTACTAATATGGAGTTCTGAAAGAATCAGTATTAGGTCTTTTTAACGTATACCATGACCGATATAGGAGCAGCATTACTAATAAATGTTATTTATTGTATATTGACGACACAAGCTTTACCTCCTGATATATTATTATAGTCCTTCAGTCCAACTGTTGAAAAGAATTATTTTCATTTATTCATTCTTTTGATTTTCTTAGTTGAGATGCACTCCTTGCGATCCTCGCTAATATCCTCTTCTTGTATAAACAAATAATCTTGAATATAAATCTTTTTTGTCTATATATAATGAATATCCATGTAATTTTTCACTTGTTTTTATATAAATGTTCACTTATTTAACCTAAACAAAAATGATTTACAAAAATAAGCATTACAGTATTTGGTAAAACCATTCATATGTCAAAAACTAAATAAAAACATTCAACCGTTAAAAGATTATGTTAGACTAGTTTATCAATACCTAATTAACCTTGGCTAGAAGATAATATTTATATAAATTATTGCTACAATAATTGTTTTCTGGGATATTATCTTTTATTTGATAACCATTATGTAATACTAAAAGAAGAAAGAAAGAAATAAGGAAAAACTGTTTCGGCATTACGGCGATAAACCCCAACATGCTGTATTCTATAATAACATAGAAACACTGGGCTTATCGACCCAGGTTGGTATTTGCCTTTCGTAGGTCAGCCGGGCTTAAGTCCAAGAACAACAGATTCATTACGGCCTTCCAGGATGGTGTTGTCAATACTTGGTCTACATTAACCGTATATTGTGTCTAAAGGTTCCTGATATCAACTGCAGGACCTACTGTCAGGCGCCAGAATCGCTCTATTTCAGCATGCCCCATATATGCAATTTTGGCGTACATGCGCCTACAAAACGAGGCGATACGAGTGCTATAATACCACCTAAGCACTCATACAAGGTAGACCAGACACCAGTGCTGCCTTACGTCCCTGGAGATATTAAGTTGTTGTCGAGAACGAAAAATGTAACATTTATTTGCAGCTATTGGTTCCTAACTGTCAGGTTAATCCAAGCCAATAAGCCTGACATAGTCCTCCTCGACCCATCAAAACAAGGTGATGTATGTCATCAAATTTTCGGTCCCTGCCAAGAAAAACATCACCTTGGAGGAGGAACAAAAGCGGACCAAATGTCGCAACTTCTAGTTAAGAGTTAACTGAGAATTCATAAACGGGATAATGATTGCCCGATGATCACGTAGACCTAATAGATATACCAAAAGAGCAAAGTGGAATACTTTGTAGGATCAAGTTTATTAATATCTGCATTGAAGGTCATTTATGACTATGTATGTTGTACCAACATTTAAAAAAATTAAAATGTGTATAACATTTCTAATTAATAACACGTTTAATATGTGACCCACAACATTATTGAAAATCTTAATATGTGAAATTTAATTAATATACCAAGATTATTTTTTATTCATCCTGGATTTACACATATGGGCAGACAAACATTATATCGAAAATATGAATAATTCTTACAATTCAAAAATTATATATATCATGTTTTTTTATTATTTGGCATGAATACACGCACATACGGAACGACAAATATGAAGTTGAAACCGGTAAATTTCGGTTTGACATTCACTGACTCTTTAGAAATTCGCAGTCTATACGGAATAAAATAAATTGATTTTCTAATTGTTTTGTGTTCATTTGATCATTTGAAAATTATAGATTATTAAAAGGTAATGGGCGTAATTATCTAACCTCAATCTAAATATCTGTGACACCACCTTAAGTGAGCAAAGTAAAAGGATTTTACAACGTCATCGTGAGCAATGCGTGTGGTACTGTAAGGACAGTGTCTGGGTGGTAGGTATAATAAGACCTGTGAATGAAGACCATTTAGGAATAGGTGGCGCTATTAGATGTCATTATTGAGGAATTTACCAGTGCCCAGGCCTCATCTCCCACAGATCATAGTTCGCTACCACCTTTGTTCTCTTCATTGACAAGTTGAAAAGAATTTATTTCAACGTCAAACACCATGACGTGTTAATTTATGACAATGAGTATGTGATAATTTTACGCTACATCATTTTGTTATTTTATATATATTATAAGTGACGTACAAATGTACCTAATTAGATTTGGTTTAAACTATTATGAAAATTATGAATTTGAATAATTTCCCCTAATTTCAAAAAAATGTATGTACAGGGTGTTTTGTTTTAATTTCCACACTCCTAACACTTACAATTTTGGTGAAATTAGAGAGTCGATGAGGTATAAAGACGAGCGAACCTGCTCGCGTCAGCTTCTTTCGAAGAGGATGTAAAGCTGTGGGTTCCGTGTATCTACGACATGATCACGTTATGGATCCCGACCTCCACGATTAATCAATACAAAAATAATTCGTAGTAATATTGCCAGTTAAGAAATTAATTAAGGAATGGAAATTATTCATTGTTTTGCCGTTTAGGCTGATTATTTTATTTTTCTAGTAAAATATTATTTAGTTTAATACATTATATTCATTTTTAAACTGTGTATTTAAATTGTGTCTGTATTGAAAAAAATCGGCAGCATGAAATACAAACAGAAACAAGTTACTTTTTTGTAAGCATTCGTGAGCTGTTAGGCTCGTGTAGTTGTGAACCACGCAGATTTTTGACAAAAAACCTTTTCATAAGGATATAAATTCACTCGCCCTGAACTCAAAAAGATAGTGTAGGGTCTCGATATACGACTGCACCACCTGGACTGCTAAGAGTAAGAAAATTATTTTCCGGTATTTATATTTTCTCCGATTTATTGACTTCGTTGAATTTTTATTAAATTCTGCTAACTGTTTTCTGTATTAGTTTTTGATTGTTTATTTATCATAATTTCATAATACTTACTTTGCAAGTTTAATCTATTATTTCGTTCCGTAATTTTATTTCAGCCTATAAAAACGTTTTGTAGAATTATTAGTGCCGTGTTTCTTATTTCTGATTGATTTTTCCAGACCTCCAGACCTAAACTGGTCCTCACGACAGCCACATAAGCCCCTATTAACCCGTTAATAGGAAAAAGTGTTGTTCCTGCGCTCTCAAAAGAAACTGGCGCCCGAGAAATCCGCAAACCGCACAATACAGCCGTAACTTTGGCGTTACAAGTGGCGATCTTTTCGATAAAGGAAAAAAGGGAATCACAGGTGTTTGAGATGGATATATTCGTATGGACATGTGTCTGTAAATGTACTGTTTTCGAGATACAGAGTGTTAATGTTACGAGTGAACGCCTACTTTTTGAAAATATTTATCGTTTATTTTTCTTTCGTTTCATTTCTAAATAACTTGATCAATTTTTATAAAATTTAGAGAATCATTTTGCCTTTTTACTTACTTCGACCTCGAGATTTTGATTGATTTATATGTTTTGAATCCTCCTGAATCCACCCTATTTTCCAAATGATGTCTGTTAGTTCGTGTGTGTGCGTGTGTGTATGTGTGTGTAGGTGAGTGTGTGTGTGTGTGTGTGTATGTGTGTGAACGCGTGCGTGCGTACGTGCGTGAGTGCATGCATTCGTGTGTGTCTTCGCGATAAAGCAAAAACTACTAATGGGAGAATTTTAAAATTTGGCAATTAAAATTCTCAGCAACATTTTAGGTGACACATTTGGTTAATGTGGTACTACCAGAAGAGACATTATGAAAGAAGGAAAAAGGTACAATTTCGGGAAAAGAAATTAAACATATTTATTGTATTTCTGGACGAATCTTGACGAATTATGATGAAAAAACATAACTATAGGGAAAAATCTGTCTGCATGTCTGTAGTATTGCAATAACAGCCACAGTTTTTGAAATAAAGCTTTCAAATTTGGTATACATGTTCGAAAGGCCAAAAACAATGATACATTGGGTGATGAGCAAAATTGGTCTGCTGAAAAGCCAATAAAACATATTTTCCAAGTACTTAGATAAATCTCATGTAGGCTGAAATTACACGTTTGACTTCATAAAATAGGGTTAAGATAAATTTGGCACTTTGGCATTTGAAATATCTAATTTAGTTACAAAAATGTCAATGTGTCAATAAAAAGAAATTATTAAAAAATATGATATGAATTATTACCGACAGTATCGAAGGACGCTGATAATTAATTATTTAAAAATTTTATTGAAACGTTTCAATGTACGCTTTTAAAATTTAATTGAGGTAAGTCAAGAATTAAATTTGAATGATTTTTTAGGTCAGGATGATACACACAGGCATAAGAAAGTTATGTGCTAGCCACATTAATTATTTTTACATATCAAATTGTGTTAAAAAAGGTATTGAAATACATACCACAATTCATTCTTTATTGTCTAAAACAACAGCAGTGTCTAGTAAGAAAAAGCTGCGAGTTATTTGAATGGCTAGACCGGTGGTTCTTTAGATTTCCATATCAAAAAATAATTATAAAGGGTGAGTAATCTTTTTCCGCAAAATTCAAAAATCGATAGAACAGATCGAAATAATGGCACTTTACTGAAGAAACTTAGTTCCAAAACTTCACTGTTGAAGTTACAATTTATTTATTTTTTGTGTCACCGACATTTATTGTGATATCGAACACCAAGTGGCAAAAAATTTAAAAATAAATCAGGGATTCTATATCGATGACCAAAAATCAGCCGCGTAGTACACAATAACTGGAGTGACTGAAACAGATCACGATCCCGAAAAAAATATCATCCAGTATATCTTTTCTAATAAAATAGTTCTAGTGATTGGTCTCGGCAAATATACTATGTGCACCAAATTTCAGATCGATATTACAATAAATGTCGGTGATACAAAAAAATAAACCGAAAATAAATCTGTACCTGAGAGTCATAACGTGTTTAGTCCCAAAGCAAAGTTTTTTAGCAAATGCAGCTAGAGGTTTTCGTTTGGGCTTAAACCATAATTTCATAATAACCCTAATAAATTAAGCATTTAGTCATCTCTACTCCCATCATACTATAAGGCTTTATTGGACGGTGAGGCTTTCAATAATAAGCGACTCAAAACAATAATCTCATTTTGAAAAATTTGGACTTAACTCGTTACGGTTCTCAAATACAGAAATTGAAACCTCAACCCGTATCCCAAAAGCGGTGAAGTTTTTGAACTAAGTTTATTCAGGAAACTGTCATGATTTCGACTTGATCTATCGATTTTTTGAAGTTTTGCAGAAAAAAAATGTATTAAATTTAGATTTAATCCAATTGAGAATTACCTACGCTGTTCATACAATAATGCAGATAGACGATTTAGTAATTTTTAAATCTCTTAACAGTTAATAGCTTGAGGAATGTAATAACTATGGCTCGTTTGCTGTGTAGTGTATTTCATAAGAGAGCTCAGGGAGGATTTGTAGAATTGGCAAGGGCGTTAGCGAGCCACTTGACCCGCTCTCCTGATGGTTACTTAGCAACAATTAATCACATTCTATCGTTAGCATCAGCTTACAGGATATTAAGCGTTACACCACCCTTCTTAAAAGTACGGTATTGTTTTATGGAAACCTTGGTTTTTTGGTACTTATATCATAAACTATATAAAGTGGATTAATAGAGACAAATTTTACTCAATAACAGGAAAACTAAGTTTCTCATTGTTAGAATTTAAAAAAATATATAGGTATGTATCTTCAACAGAAGAAAAATTGTCGGAACCAGGACTATAGGTTAAAATAAAACGTTACCTTGCCTACGTTTCATTTAATATACTAAAACTTCTTTAGGGCTCAATAGCCAATTAATGATGAAAATCTAAAACAGAGAATTTTTATGACATCTGTTTTCGATTTTCATCATTAATTGATTATTGAGCCCTGAAGATGTTTAAGTATATTAAACGAAACGTAGGCAAGGTTGCGTTTTATTTTAATCTATAGTTTTCTTTCCAACAATTCTTTATTTGTAGAACATTTTTTCAGGGACACAAATTTCACATTTTAATACATATTATGTGTCTCATACTTCTAATTTGAAGTATCACGGGAATCAAATCTTGGTCCGCTCTAATTTTAAACATATTCTTCCTTTTTTCTCGTATTTATTTCATCGATCAAGAAGACGATAAAAATATTTAAATATAATAAAACTAATAATTGTTGTAATACATTACAAACTGGTGTAGGTTTATGAATATGATTTTTAAATTGATTTGCAGTCGATTTAAAAATTCTCATGTCTTTATATACATAATTAACAATATTGTGAAAAATGAAATGTATGTATTAATTATCTAAGGCACTCGTACGGGGTAGACCAGACAACAGTGCTGCCTTACGTCTCCGGAGATATTGAATCCTTTGCCAAGAACGAGAAATGCCGGATTTACTGGAACTACTCGTTCCCGACTGTCAGGCTAATCCACGCCAACAAGCCTGACATAGTCCTCCTCGACCAACAACTCAAGGTGATGTATGTCATCGAGTTCTCGGCACCTGCGGAGAAAAACATCACCTTGAAGGAGGAGGAGAAACGGGTCAAATATCGCGATCTCCGGTACGAGCTCCAAGTGCTGTACCCAGGCTACTCGGTAAAAATGGTCGTCCTTATAATCGGTGTACTCGGAGGGATAAAGCCTACGCTGCTCTCGGAACTGAAGATCATACCGGCCTGCCAAAAATCAGCCGAGTGGCTGGCAGGCCAAATGCAGAAGGCGGTCATTCTGGGTTCTCTCCGTCTGCTTAGGGCACACGATTCTGGTATCTACAGTCACTAACCCTGCGGGATGTGGGGAGAGGCTGTAGTTAATGCGCCGGCGCGACTCCCGTGAGGCGTCGGACGCCACGGGAGAACTGTCCGGCATCGGATAATCCAAAAATAATAATAATAATTTTATTTTTCCACTGAAAAATGAATCCAGAAAAAGTCAAAAAAAATTCCGACAAAAAAGAAAACATACTAAGACGTTCAAATTTCATGTACATTAGTCAAAGGAAAATATATAAATATACACACATATATATGCACACATGCATACATACATGCATACACATATATACAAACATATATATATATATATATATATATATATATATATATATATATATATATATATATATATATATATATATATATATATATATACTCACATACAATATATAGAGAATAAAGACAATATTTTAAAATATATAAACACATAAAAAAACATATGTATAAACTAGTCATCTAAAGACAAAATAAGTAAAATTAAAAGACTTGATTAACTTCAGTTAAAAAATTCTTTAACAGTGTAGCAGTTTTTATCAAGTAACAATTTTTTCAATTTAATTTTAAAAATATGTATACTTACAGAACCCCTAATATCTTCATTTAGACAGTTATAAAATTTACATCCTTAGTAAAGAAAACATTTTTGATACATACTAGTTCTGAATCAGGCATTAAGAGATCTCTGGATCTAGTTTCATATAAATGGCTGACTTGATTTCTTACAAAATTTGATTTATTTTTAAAACATAAAATATACAGACTAGCAACAGTTAAAATCTTAAGATTTTTAAAAGCATTATAACAGGACTCTCTGTAATTTGATTCGACAAGATATGAACTACATATTTTTGCAGTAAAAATACCCTAACCACATTACTGATATTGACCCAGTTTACAATTTCGTATCTGAGATGGGAATGAAAATTGGCATAATATAGAGTTTTGAAAATAACCTGGCTGCAGTATTTAGACGTAAACTTTAGAGCGTAGCAACTGGTCTTTAATTTCATACATAAATTGTCAATTTGTTGAGACCATTGCATATGTTGATCAAAAGTAACACCTAATAACTTATTATTATCACACGTTTCTGTTTGATAGTCGGTACCATGGAAAAGTGTAAGATTGTCCATGTCATTATTAAAAGAACATTTAATAGCAAGAGTCTTAGCATTATTTAAAATTAACTTATTTTTTTGGGCCCAGCATATTATTCTTTCATAAACTCTTTCATTGGTTACTGTGGCTTCAGTTAAATTATTTCCTGTGATTAGAACATTTGTATCATCAGCATAGCATACCACATAAACTTTTTTGTATTTTTTTTCAAGTAACTAATTAAGTCATTAGAAAACAATATATACAAGAGAGGTAGTTCCTATTCATTTTAGAAACATCGGTATATAAGGTTACATAATTCCTCAATTGAATTAATTCAGGTGTAATATATTTGCTTTTATTCAGTTTTTTGTTGTTAATGCTGAAACGTTTTATAGGAAAGCTTAATTCAAAATAGTATAAAATTATTTTGTAAAAATTATCCAGGGCAATATTAGGACAGTGTTGGATGAGAATATCCTGCCATTTCTCATTCAAAAGATGATAGTCATGAAACAGTACAGTGTTTGAAGTATTAAAATTCCTGCAGTATGTATATTTACTTTTCTACTTTTTTTCAATGGAAAGCATTTGAGAGAAATGGTCAGATAAATATAAGTCAACAACACAAACTCTAAAATTAATAATACATGAGGAGATAAGAATATAAAATAAATACCATGATGAAATATTTGTTGATATGTTCGACACTATGTAATGGAAATATGGAAAGGATCAGGGTACTACAACAGCGTGATTAAAACTATCTACGAGTAGTATTATAAAATTTACAAATAAAACATTTTTACACAATTTAAAATCTATGAAAATATTGGAACTAATATTATTTATCGATACTTTATGTAGATAATAATCCAAACAGCATTCCAATACCTTCAAGAAAACATAATCCATTTTTAAGACATTAATTGCCTGATTTTGAATATCATGTACAGTTACATTTACATTTCTAATGATCAAACTCTCAGGTCACAATTGAAATTTATAGTTTGTGTATGCATTTATAGTTAGTATAATTATTGAAGTAGCTTTGCTAGGCGTGCACAGTAAATATTTCAGTATTCATCAAGACATCTCTATAACGCCTCCAAGAAACAGTAATTATAAATTATAGAACTCTGTTATAAAAAGGTGAAAGGACATTACCAATGATATTAAATCTAACAATAGTTATTTAAATTCAAATAAGTCAGATGAAGGATACATCTATATCAATACGTAACTGCTTTGTGTGTAAATACTATTTACATGAAGGATATGTTGGTCTAACCAAAAAAAGATAAATTAAGAATTTATTTTTCTCTTGTGCGACATTCAATGAAAATAAGGTTTTTATAAATTTCATTTTCAAATTTTCTGCGTTTGTCTTTTAATGGAGTGCTTATGGTTATGGTTCACAATGTTTTTTGTGGTTTTGTGCCAAGTATGATAAAGTGAGTTCTAATAAATGAATAAAAATCAAGGTAATGTATTTGATTTGCTGTTGAAAATTTTTCATTTGTCTAAGGATTGAAATATATCTTAACTACCGAAAAATATGTAAGATGATTTTATCTTTAAATCTGGGCAAGTATTTTACAAATAATATTTCATATTTAGAGCTTATGCAGAAAAGGCCTATTATATGATCTTTCTATAATCTTTAAGTTTAGTGTCTTTTGGTTGGTACCATTTATTAGTTACAAAGGGAAAAAATGTAATAAACATAATATTATTAAATTCAAAATGCTGGAGCTTTCGGACTTTATACTGTTTTATTACATTAAACTGTTGCTGATGCTTCGATAAAAAAATTATCATCATGGTTTACTTTTTATTAAACTAAGCCTTGAAGATGATGAGAAATTGTATCGAAACGTCGACAATGGTATAATATTGCATAATAACCAATTTTAATTACTAAACTGGCTAAAATTATTCTCATTTCGCTATTTCTTTAAACATTTTTAAAAATGCCTCCATTGTTTCAAGGCCTAATACTGATTGACACGTTTGCCTCAACACCCTGGGTGTTACGATTTTACATTCATTTCTAATTTGATTTTGAGAAACTTCAGTATATGTAGGCTATATTGCGTACACTTTATCTTTCTGATAACCTCACAAAAAGATATAACGTGGTATTATTTCTAGAGATCTTCTTTAATAATGAGATCCAAATGTACCAACCCAATTATCAGTTAACTGGTTTTTGTAATATTGACGTACGACTAATTGCGTGGTGGCACGCCATCTTGCTGAAAATAATGTGTTATACAATTTCAAAGGACAATTATGCAAATAATCTTCTCATTGTGTAAAAATGTCAAATATTATTAATCAGTTAAAGTTCCATGATTGAAATAATAACCTATGGCAAACAGGAACCATAATTGGTTAATAAAATCACAATTACCAAAATAAAGTTATACACTCTGACAACCCTGAACGATCTGCTTGGAATGCCGTTGCTGAATTGTCAAATAAAAAATGTAACAATATTGTTATAAAACATGAAGGCGTTATACATGAACAACCTCAAATAGTTGCTTCACTTTTTAATGATTTTTTTATAGAAGCTCCTAAGAACACAATTAAGCAAATACCCCAGTTAAAATGTATTGCACATACAACTAATGTAGTTAAACAATCACATTCCTTCTTTTAAAACCATTCACTGCTGATGAAATGTCAGATTTATTAACAAATAAGTTCAAGGCCAAAAAAATCATCTGGCCCACATGATATTCCCTCTTTTTTAATTAGAAAAATTATATATTTCATCACTGAAACACTTACACACATCGTTAATTTAGCTTTTGAAACAGGAACGTTTCTGAATGGATTAAAAGCAGGAGAAGTGGTGCCAATTATTAAGAAAAACGATAAACATATTTTAGAAAATTATTATTAACTGTGCCATTTGGTTTCTCAAAAATATTTGAGTACTGTTATTTAGACAGATTATTACATTTTTTAGAGAGTTTTAAAATAATTACAAACAACCAGCAGTGATTTTCTAGTAGTATGTCGACCAGTAGAGCGATACATTTTTTTTTTAAATAAAATATTGGAATATGTTGACGAGGGAGAGTGTCCTGTTGGGATTTTTTTAGATCTCAGCAGGGCATTCGGCTGTGTTAATCATAATCTTTTAATACCTAAATTATCTGATTATGGAATAAGAGGGTGTCCATTAAATTAAATCACTACATTTCTGAAAGATCGGCCGCAATATGTAATTTTAACACACAGTCACAAAAAACCGCGTGCAGTGTTGACTCATAATATTTAGATTTAACTATGGGTGTTCACAGGGATCTATATTTGGTCCTGTACTCTTTCTTTTGTATGTTAATGATATAGATTCCCTGCTATCAAACGCACATTTGACAATGTATGCAGACGACATTTCTCTAATAATCTCTAATCCATCAGATAACGTTTTGGAGAATAATTGTAACGATATATTAAATTCTTTATATAGCTGATTTTCTTATAATTTATTGTATTTCAATGCCGAAAACCCGCACCTGATTCGATACACTATAGACAAAAAAAAAATGTAATAATTTAAATATTAACATAAACAATACCACTCTTAACAATGAGGAGAGTATTAAGTTTTTAGGAGTATATTTGGATGATACTATAAATTGGCAATATCAGTTTTGACAACATCAAAAATTGCATCAAGAGTATATTTATTTCGAAATATTATAACAGTTTTAAGCAAAATGCAACTTATTAACTTATATTATACCCAAGTTAATACACGCTTAAGGTATGGTGTCTGTTTCTGGGGAAATTCCACATTATTATCAAATGTTTTTATCGTGCAAAAATGTATTCTACCATGTATTGCTGGCATATGAAATTTTAACTTTACCATGTATATATTTACAAAATTTGTATGTATATTTTACGAGTAGAAAACATTTTATATTAAATAGTGTTTACCTTCATGTATATACAAGACAAAAAACAAGTTTCATGAGCTGTATGCTAGACTTAAAATAACAAGTGGATCTCCAAGATTTATAGGACTTAAAATATTTAGTGGTTTACCCGATGAAATAAAATATTGCGAAACTGAGTATTTATTTAAGAAAAAACTAAAAGTGTTTGTATTAGATGTGTTACTATTATATATCAGACTTGTTTGTCCCTTAGTATATAGGTAACCAACTGTTTACCAATCCTATACAATACTCTGTATTGTCAAAGAAAGGAAAATAAATTATAATTATTATGATCCGCGTTCCTAAATTCCGAATCAAACATTTACACTAAATCTTCTTCATACTATAATAGGTAAATGTGGATTTTGCCGTGAATGTTGGTTATTTCTATAGAAAATTATTGGTAAAGCAGCGTTTGTCAGTTCACATAATTTTATAAATAAACTAAACGTCTTTTTCATGTTCATGACTCCGATACTACTTATTTAATAAACTTATTTCAAGAAGTTATGATCTAATTTCAAAAAATATGTACAAATTGATTATCATCTACCTTGATAAAAATACGTGTTTTGATAATACTTGAATCTACTGAATTTCTGTATGTAAATTGACGGGATGTCCCATTTCTCTTAGTAAATTCCATTAACACTCAATTCGAATTTGACAGGTATAATGAAATAGTGATAACTTTCAAAAATCAGCACAAATCTATACTAAACAGTTGTATGAAGTATAGACCCAGGTACAGGGTGTATTATATTAACATTTATGTATGTTTGTGCTTACTCATAAATAAGAAAAATTATTGAATATGTAGGATTATAATCGATGTAATATGTAATGATATAAAAGTATCGAAGCTGTTAGCGACAGTGTGTCGGATGTATATTGATAGCTCCATAAAACGTTGTCTGGTCACCCTGTCTGTGACATTCGAGATTTATCAGACTTTATATGATAGTAACATTGGACGCCCACAAAAACATACGCGACCCAACGTTGCTAACGGCTGGTCATAAAGGAGAAAGATGAATGTAGGGCGAAATCAAAACCCTGCAAATTGATATCTATCCATCCCAATTGCAACGCGATCGGGTGATACTTTTATTGATGATCATATATATTATTTTAAAAATAAATTAAATGATTAGTCATACTACATAGTACAGTAGAAAGCAACATTTCTTTAGTCTGTTTATAAGAATATTACACTTCATAATTGACCGAAGTCTTTCTGTTTAATGTTTTCTCTAGTCATACTTTAAATCAGAAAAATAAACGTTGAAGAAGATAATTATTTCTCTAGTAAATGGTTACAAGAGGGTCAATAAAAAAAGCAAATAACCAATTTTTAAAAATGTCAAAGTTTGGTACCATTTATTTTAAGACATCCTCAGGACTTAAAACAAAAAAAATTACATTTTAAGAAAATAGGCTTCAGTGAACGACACGTATGCATGCATATTTAATTACTTTAATAAATCTGACATTTTATTTGCTTCGTATTTGTGTATTGCTAGAAAAATAATAAATTAATTATTGCTTCTAATACTATGAATACTAATCCAACGTTATCTTGCACCTAGGTGAAGTAGTTGTTTTAATAATTTCTGAGATAAAATGTATTTGAAGCGTCGTGTTTAATTTATTACCTACCTAAAACTTTTTTACTAGCGTATCAGATAAGAATAACAGTGTAAAATGTAAGAAACTATAGGTAATTTATTGTTTTTATATTAGGTTTAAAAGGATGCTTATGTATTACTCAGTAATTAATTTATTATTTTTTTCTAGAAATGCATATTTAAGTAATAAAAAATGTAATACAAATATTAAATTTTACGTATACAGACATACATATACACATGTGCATATACCTATAGGTACATATATAAAATATGATATTAAAATAATCTGTAGTATTATATCAAAAATATGCATAAAATTATAAAAAGGTAGGTACATAAAAAAAATTAAATTACGTATTTTTAGATATTTCCATTTAATTTACGTTTTCTTTGTAAACCTATTGTTTTAAAATTTTAAAACATAAACAGAGGTACAATACTTGAACAACGAAAAGTGAACATCAGACAAATGAACCACAACATTGACTAGATGTAATATATTTTTGTAAAGTAAAAATGGTCACGATTACTTTTTTATTTTTGTTATTAAAATAGGAGGAATTTAGGTTTTTGTATCACACCTTCTGTTGACACATTTGTTATCTTTTTCAATTTTTATCATTTTATCAAACGTCTTTATTTAAGTTTGTTTGTTTGTTTGCCAATCATAGTTTGCTCAAAATTAAATGCATGTAAAATTGTAAAACGGATTTTGAATGATGCTCCAAAGTGGTGTTTTTATTATTGTGATTATAATTACAATATTAACTACAAAAAAGTGTTTGGTCGTTTTATACAGGGAAAAACGCATTTACACATTTTTCTTATCACACACTTACACATTATTATTACTATCTCGAGAAATCTGAATCAGTGTCATTGTCAGATTGGAACCTAGGCACCTACTTACTAGAATACATGAAGTTTTAAAATGGAAATATATTCTTCAACGTTGCAAAATGTTCAATATAATATAGTATTTTCGATATAATAGCTTACTCAGTCGGTTATAATATTTACTTCTGTTTCTCATTATAAATGCGATGGATGCATGTATGGGAATTTTTGATGGTAAATTCGCAGCTCACTGCGTCGTGTGGGAGCTTGGACCACAGAGGTGCACACGCCGGGTGGTCCTACGTATTCCAGGGCGCACTCTCCGGGTACACTTTTGTTCCTGCTCATCCAGCTCAGCTTTTCTGCTGGAGTTCAAGACTCTTGGAGAGACATACTAAGCAATCATTGAGGTGTATCTAAAGTTTACTCATTACGTACATGACTTTTCGAGTTTATGTGATTTTCATAGCGATAAAGACGCAATTATCAGAGAAATTATTAAGGTGGAAAAAATGGAGTGTGTGAAAACTATTTTTGGTTAATCGACAGTATTGTACAGTAGATTTATTTGTTTACTTGTGAAAATACTATATGACATTAAATTAATACAATTTATATGTAGATTAGGGGTTGTACTCAGAACTCTTTATTTTCAGGCAAGCAATGAGGAAATATTTTAACAGCACAAATTCGAAATTGAGAAAATCTGCAAAGACATATAGCAATAAAAGAATCACTGAAATAATGGTGATGATAATATCCATGTAATATATCTTGAAAAATATGGTAAATATAGAACTTTTTATTAAAATACCAAATTTTCTAAAAACCTGATTTATTTTTCAGTCCTTTAAAAGAGATTTATTCACTTGGGAAGACTTTTAGAGTAGGTAGGTATATATTCACTACACATTTTTAGGTTAAATTAGGTACTTTCGTCATCGACATTTCTTATGTGACAACTCCAATTTATGATAGTGTCATATAAACTAAACAAAAAAGTCTATAACCGGAAACTACTTTCGAATATACAGGGTAAGCCAAGACGATTCTACAGGGTTAACTATCATTTTTAATTTTTATTGCTGAATTTTGTAGTTATTGTTCAATAAATTGAAAATGGTCACAAATAACCATAGGAATGTACGTACAAAAAAATGTTCATTTTTCAATCCTACATCACATCGTCCAAAAATATACAGGGTGTTCCATTTGAGAAAATTGAGAAAATTCAGTTCAAGAAGTTGTAAATTTAAAAATCTTTTTTAGCCACCCTGTGCACTTTTAGGAAGTGATAATGGCTGAGTGTCATCACACGGATGTCTCATAACTGGTACTAACATATTTTTTCATAAAATCGATAGTTGTGATTGTAGTGATATTTTTAATGTACATGTGTAAATGGTATAATTTCAACAAAAAAAATCATTACATCCAAGTTGTTGTTAGAAAGTCAATAATAATACAGGAGTGAAAAGAGACCACAAAAGAGGTTTCAAAAAATGTTTTATTATACATGGCATTTCATTTAGGAAAATGTTACTTGACCCTATAGAATCGTCTTGGCTCACCCTGTATATTCGAAAACAATTTCCTGTTATAGACTTTTTTGTCTAGTTTACTTATGTTTTTAAATCACGTTTCTAGCTATCCTAGAACTCGAGATATCGAAGTCGGACCTACTATTACCCCACCCTGTATTTGTAGAGATCGGGAGAGCGATAAATGACGTCAACTCCAGGGTTGTTACCAGGTGATGTATTACCGCGTAAAATGTTTATGAATATATGACACTATTATTTTTACCTTGTGGTTATTTTTGCGAGTTCGGTAACATCCAAAGTTAATACGAAGAGGGTCGCAAGTATTGGTGAATGTAACACTAATAGTCTAAACAATAGCGAGGTGCAAATTCGACGATGAAAGATTACCGTCTGCCAGTCAATATCAAGCTTTTCTCCTTCAAGATAACGGTCAATAAGTAATTGTTTTTTATTGTAGCAAGCCGTCCAATTACCTGATAAAAACCTTTAATGTTTTATTGCCATTTTTATTAAGAAAACAGACTTATTACATAATACGTAATATATAAGAATATTTAATCATTGAATATTGTTTGGGAATGTTTCATTACGTGTTTACAATATACTATTCTATTTACATCCATACTTAAGTAAAAGTCGTCTCTGGAATTTATCGCTACCTCCCGATCTCTATACATATGTAGTACCAGAAATTATACATACAAATTTTTTTGAACAATTATTATTTTAACTGTTTATAAAAATTTGTTAAATTGAATAAAATTCATACAAAAACCGTTCAGAAATATCAAATTTTAATTGTCAGTTCAAGACAACTCAGAGAATTATCAAGAAATTTTGATGTGCAAATCTACTGTGACAAAAATAATGCATAAAAAAAACTATCCATTATCCATTCAGCTATTCCAGTCGGTACATAAGTAAATTGAGGATGATTTTGATCACTCAATTGTGAGAAGTTGTTACTATTACATAATATGTGCAACAGAAATCCAAATATTGTTAAAATTGTGTTGTAGATCGGGAGATAGCGATAAATTCCAGAGACGACTTTTATGTAAATATAATATTATACGCAGATAGAATAATAGTATCCGTATATAAATATTAGTCCATAAATAGTCGGTATGATCGGATAATAAATAAAAGACGGCTATTTTCATTTGTCGACGTTTCAATTAATTTTTTAATCTACTTCAGGACTAAAAAAAATGTCAACTTACAATACTGTATGGTTACAAATTTACTGGATATAATGAATACAGGATTTTACATAATTTAGACAAAATATATACACATATTTATTATGAATTAACTTTTGATTAAAATGTAAAACAAAAAACAAATAACTTTCAAAAAAATTTAAAGAATTTTAAAAAATTGAAAAAAAATTGAAAAATTATTTGAACATTGAAAATAAAAATAAGTAATATCTTTACCTTAAGTGAAATAAATCTTAAATTATCACATTCACAGATGAAAATGTCATAATGATAAAAACAACAGAGTTATAAGCAATGTAAACATTCAGAATGTAATAATTTTATTGAAAATTAATTTCAGTGTGAATATAACCATATCACTTAAGATAATAAGCCTAAGAACAAAATGTAGTTGATAAGAAAAACTTCATTCTAAAAAATTAGAAAAAAATACTAATACTAAAAAATCACAAAAAAATGCATAAACGATTAATAACAATGAAGTAAATGAAAGCTTAATTATATGTATATGTTAATTGTAGGAGGGTGAAACTTTTAAATATTTTTTAATTAATTAAATTGTTATAAACAACATTTAAATTTTCAGTGTACGTTTTTTTATTAACCACATTTTGATTTTATTAACCACATTTCGCTAAAAAAGTCTTTTGTGATAATTACTTTCATGATCTAAAATGCTGTCAAAATTAAAATTATGGTCACATGAAAAATGATAGCGAGCTAGCATAGTAGTGTATGTCTTATTCCTATATTTTTTCATTACATGAATTAATATTGAATATATTAATTAGTTCTAGCTTTTAGGTGTTGTTTGGTTTGGCCAATGTAAAATTTATTACAATCGAGACAAGAGATTTTACACACAACGTCAGACTGGAATCCCATAGGAATTTATCTTTCATTGAATAAAACATATTATCCACATTTTTAGTATGATAGAAAACTAAATTAATGTTTTCGTTATATAATATATATGCGTTTTAGATTTTCAGACAAACCGTTTACACGGGGAATATTAATATAGATTTTATTTGAATTACAACCACGCACGAGAGGATGTAGAAGAATCGTTGTTAGTGTTAATAATGGTATTATATAATATTTTAGATTAGTCATTACTTATTAATTTGTTTTTAAAGGAAACCAAGTTACGTTAATGACATTCATTGTTACTTAATTTTAAATTTCTATTTTTCATAGATTTGACAAAGGCTAATTTTTGTTTTAATGGATGTGCAGAAAAATAGTTAAGAATTCTCAATGAGTTAATTTCTTCTTTTTTAAACCAATCACTCATAATATGCTGATCATCAGTTCTTATGAGAGTAAGATCAAAGAAATGATGTGATCAGCATATTATGAGTGATCATTTACTGACCGACGGTGCTGGTTATTCTCGAGTGTCCAACAGCAATTCATAAATAGATATAAGCGGATCATGTCTCATGGCTCACGTTTACGCATACTGCCCCATTGAAAATGAATACATCAAAGACTTCGATGTCACTGGAATATTCTTTAAATAGGTACGTAAAATTTATAAAACATCTGTTTGAACAACGCGTAGTGTAGGTACGTAAACGGTGCGAAGTTAAAAACAACGGAGGTTAACTTTCTTAAAATGTTTCGTTACTCTCGTTCAATTTTTGCAAAAGTGTGTGGGCCATATAACAATATTCAGGTGCCATATGAAACGACATTAAGGAAAAATATTTATCACTAAAATTTGACAGTATTAAATAAAAAAATCACGAATACTAAACTTCCTTTTATTAGATACAAGAAAGTAAAAATTATTCTGAACTGAATGAAAATAATACGTCTGGATTAGCTTGAATGAAGCCACCAATGCTTGCGGTTTGAAAGTGGCATATATTTTAATTTAATTTGTTTATAGGACATGCCTAATGATTATTGAGACAGTTTGCCATTATTAAAATTGAAATTCAATCTGACCTCAAAGAATGTTGAACAAAAACACATTGCGGAGTGAATAAATAATACTTCACCAGTGCACTTTTCCATTGAATTTGCCGAAACTTTTTAAAATTTGTGTGCACATATCTGAACTTAGGAATATCTTACAGCAATTCTAAATAGATCGATAGAAAGCTTGACAAAAATTACAACAAATGGCACCTTTAATATAAAATTGACGAAAATATGATATATTGTACATATTGCATTGGGCCCTTCAATTAGAGGAAATTTCCAAATGGCCAGCTAGATCACCGGATCCAACAACGCTGGATTATTTCCTATGAGGCTACTTAAAAAGCAGTTTCGATAAATAGACCTGTAATTTTAAAAAATTTGAAAGTGGTGATAATTCTGCAGGAAATCCGTCAGATAAGTCCTGAAGTTATTGCTAATGTTCAAAGGGAGGTTGTTAGCCGATTATATCAACGTTGTCAGAATATCAACGGAACACATTTAATTTAGTTTAAATTACTTTTCCCTTAAATTTCCTTTTGTTTTTTGTGGCCAACAAAATTTTAAGTTTGTAATTTGATTTATCACTAGTTTTTATATATATTTTTAAACCATTATGTTGAATTTATAACATCAATTTTCAAACAAAACAATTTTTGGCAAGAAAAAAGTAAATAGATTTAAAAAAAATGTGATCTTTCAAAAATGAAGTTTGCCATTTAAAAAAAATTAACTTAAAAAATCATTTTTTTTACAGGAAAAAATAGAGAAATGTGTTTAAAAATCGACCCGTCTGAGCGAATTTTTGTTACTCGCTTCGTAATGACTTTATGGAATTTAACATTATTTCATGAACGCACTATATGCGAGTCAAATATCGATTTATTTATTTTTTTATTCAAAACCAATAATCACTGAATTGTTAACAACATCGAATTTTAGAACACATGTAAATATTACGAAAAAATCTTTTCGCTACAAACAGAACAATAAAAACAGGATTAATATCGAACTGAATAAAACTTCACGTTTTAAGATTTTCACAAAAATTTTTATATTCATATATTTACAAAATATATATAAACATGACAATTGTTTCGCCAACACAGTGGCTTCGTCAGATGTGAGTACTAGACTAGCTATTACAATTATGAGTAGGGTGTATAAATAAGCTTGATGACATAGTAAAATTGCATCCTAAATAAATCACAATAAAAATAGAATTGTAAACTTGTAAATATTAAATATAAACGGATCATTCACATTTAAAAATATAAAATATATATATAATAAAGGAAAAAAATGTATTGTTCTATAGTTCTTTTTAAGCTCGTAAATTGCCAAAGGATGAGGGTCAAGTTTTTACTAAAACCTAAAAATGTCTATTGATAATATTTGTGCATTGAAATTGACTATAAAAGAGCGTAACAAATTGTAGGAATTTAGAAAGTATAAAGATTTTAAAAATAATTAAATAAGTGTATGCAAAGTAAACTTTTTCAATATTAAAACATGTTCAATAATGGTGAGGAGTTTGTTTCCAGTTGGTCATTTAGAATTATTTCTGAATCTTTTAGCTTATTGATTTCCAAGGATTCTAGCAGTGTTAATTTTAATCCTTTATTTTCGAGTGCAAAATCTCGAAGTTTTCATCAAAACTATGGTTTTCTTCTAGGAGATGATTTGCATAAGTTGAATCTTCTCTTCTGTTTCTAAAACTTCTTTTGTGTTCTGATATTCTTTTCTTGAAGCATCTTCCGGTTTGTCCAATATATACTTTCGGGCAGGTACCACATTTTAGCTTATAGATTCCAGATTTATTTTCTTTATTAGTTTTATCTTTATTGTTTTTAATTAATTTACCAAGGGTATTATTCGTTTTATAAGCAATATCAAAATTTTGTTTCTTTAAATTTTTAGCAACTTTTTCTGTAGGGG
>JANEYF010000192.1:0-100542 GCA_029963845.1 Rhamnusium bicolor | reverse complement strand
AATTGTTATTGATCACAGATAGAAAATGAAAGTAGTACACTAGGCTTATAAGATACAATGAGTCAATGGTTATTTTATTTTTTTATGAAAATTAAACGCAATAATGAACTTTCATATCATATTTTGAGTATCTTGTTATTACCCTTAGCTGGCAGAAACGATACATTGTTTTTCCTGGGGGGCAAATAGATGATCATGACGATTTTACCGTAAAGTAGCTACTTGCTAAGCCGATCTAAATTGCCACCATTTCGTAAAATTGGTCAGACATTGTGAATGGATAAATCTTAATGGTGTTATGAGTGAAAAAATACTTTTTTTTTTGGTTTTATTTTTTCATATGCATATTTTTTTACTTTCCCTAAGGATCAACTTCAAAGTCAGCCATTTTGACATCTGGAGAATAGTTCTAAAGGAGTCTCCAAGCTTTCAGCTAGTGGAATATCCTCAATTAGGTAGAGATGTGTGGTAAAAGTAAATATTGTTCTACCTAACTGTAAACTTTCATTATATTTGTCCATTGCGGAAACAGTCGTCTTTAAAGATCTAGGTAAAATCTTTTAAATTTAAATAAAGCGGTTTTATCTTCAGATGAGTAATCATCGTTCCTTTCTTGGTAGGTTAACTCAACTGAAGTTTACATTTGAGAGACTGGTAAATTGTTTACTGTCAAAAAATCTTTCTCATCTAAATCATCAGCAGCCAATTCGAGCTTATACACTGTAATGCCCCGAATATTCGAAATATTTTGAATGTTAAGACTTTTTCTACTCGTAATACCTGTAGTACAACAGGCACATCTGGGTTAATTGTTTTTATTTTAAAAATTATAAATTGTGTTTTATTTATAACAATTAATATTTAATTGTGACATCTTTTTTTTGCTCATATTATATGTGTACAGATTTCCAAATGTTGGCAACTCTAATACTCGTTCTCGTTGTAGTACAAATTGACCGTATTATATAAATAAGCTTTTTAATTAATTGGTTATATTTTCGTAAAGATCTGGAAAAGAACACTACTAACATCTTTCCTTACCTAATTACCTGCATAAGGCGGCAGATTTTTAGGGGGGGCGGGCAATCAAATAATAAAATTCCTATACAATATTATTACTTTAATTAAAAATTAATATAATTTATATTTTAATTAAATTATTATTTAGTATTTATCACAACTTACACTTTTTTATTTATTAAATTAGCTACTTTCATTTATTATTGGGCGGAAATTTTAGGTTTGCGTAAAGCGGCAAATAACTTTAATCCATCAACTACTAAGACTGAAACACTTATAGTATGTCAAAGGTCAATGATCTGCAAAAGTGATCGAGTGAAGGACCATATCCATATGGGCTTGATTTAAAGGATGGTTCACCTTCTGTAGACAGTGTGTAAACATAAGAAAATATATCGATCTGTATTAATATATAGTTGGAGGTTGGTGAACAATAGCGAGGGTTTAAGATTTATGCAGTAGGCAATAAATGCTGGTATTAGCAATCAAATCTAGCCGACCATCATAAAGTCGAGGGTCCGAGCTCGTAAACATGTGTCCGCGTCCTATATTGACAAATTTCAAATTTCATACGAGACGCAAATGGACCTCTTTGAACAGGGCCGAACTTTAAAAAACTGTACGAAAATAATGGAGAATGTTTGTAATAACAACTAGTATTGGTCAAACATGATTGATACTAGCATATTTAAAACTGAAGTCGGCCAATACATGGTACTGTCCTACAGTGTACCACAATTATTAAATAATTTATATAATAGATTAATACTTAATCACCATTGTCACATTAAAAAGACCAGTTCATAATGTAATTAACTCATAATATTATTATGTGTTGGGTAGATTTATTTATGATTTCTTGTGAAATTTTAAAGTTACCGAAGAATTAAATTGATTCAACATTCTTAAGATAAGTCCCTGCTTATCTTGCCACAATCAGTTTTTTTTTTTTGTAAATCAAATAATAAACGACATTCCATTAAGATTAGGACTTTTTTGGTATACAATGTATAACAGAAGTCTGAAAAATAGGGTAAACAGTTCTGGGAATCGATTCCACTCTATCCAAGTGAACAGATTGTTTCTTTGGAACAACAGACCGTACCCCTCCATAAGATTTTGATAAAATTTAGTTCATATCTAAGTGATCCTGTTTTCATGTAATAACACGCATCTGATGCGGTCTATTTAATACATAATTCATTTGAACCTAATATTAAATTTACCAAAGAAATTATGCTTACTGGGTCGTAACCGGAAAACTCTATATCATCTAATCGGAGTTCTGACAAGTCTTTGATCACTTTAAACTTAGGCTACATCTATCACTGATATCATTTGAGAAAGATTCCCTGTTGTGGGATGGGACAATAAAATATTGTGCTATTTTTTGGCGCAGTGTCAATCGTTTGGACGTATAAGGCACCGAACCCTCAGCAAAAAGGTGAGCTCTCCTCTCATGGAACATCCTGACTTTCATCGAACATTTTAGGAGGTTCTTCTAGAAGGTTGGAAGATGGGGCCACGTACGTTAGACAGTTCAGGGGATAGTAGGTGGTTGGTAAAAAGGCGTTGTAGACTACTTGCTTTAGCACAAGTCTCTCTTAACTATTACTACTACTACTACTGCTCACCCGATAAAAGGCTCGGCAAGTACTCTTATTTTTTGAAAAAGGTACCAAATATCAATTAATCGTAAATATTTCATTCGCAATCAGTTCTATAAAGAAAATTTTCTACAAATTGCAATTTTGAAATCCATACAACCAACAGTTCTAAATCAGGGTCTCCAGAAGGCAGCAATTCTCTAATGTATTCTATATCAAGACAATTGTGGCGGTAGTACTATGCTATCTAACAGATGGAAATAAATAACCTAAATTTATATATTTATGATGATATTTTGTTTTTTATAAATTCACGTTTTTATTTTTTTATTATTAGAAATAAATTTATCATCACTGAATAAATTTCTACTATTCTTCTGTTTTCTTTTGCATTTCTTTCCTTCTCTCTTCTTCTTTCTCCTAATATTTTTCATATTTCCGTTATATTTTCTGCACTGACACCTCTGCTATAATATAAACTTAAAATTATCCCAAAATATATTAGATGATTTGTATAATCTGGTCTTAACTTCCGATTTTTAAGTTTGTTTTCCATCTTGTGTTGCTTGGTGGTCAAGCGGTAAGAACACTTGCCTCTCACCCCGAGTTCGATCACAGTAAACGACCTGGGTTTTTTCTAAAACAACAAATAATCCTGGCACACTCGGATATTGAGTGTGCGTCCGTTGTCTCTAAATGTGTAGACCACTCCCGCACAAGGTACCTTTATGAGTACAGGGCGTGTATTATCTATGGTGTTTAATAATAATAGATTTGGGACAAATTCAATTAGATTCGCGGCGAAATTGCACGTTGCAGGCATGAACCCGTATTACGTATTAAGTAGATACATGTAAAACATACGAACGGATATTGCATTGCATAAAGTAGATAAAAGACGACCGCCGGATTAACCCCCATTCGGAAAGCGGTACTAAAAAAAATTGGGGATACGTTAAAAAATTGATAGCGATAGATGAAACGACGTATGCACCCGGCAAACATGTGGCAGATATGCACGATATCTAGAGCCTGATGGACCATCGCGTCCCCTACATTTTTACTTGTTAGTAAAAGAAATGAGGCCGTAAATGCGTAAACTATACAGAATTAGTTATAACATCGTTGAAAGCAATGGGTATTACTAGTCCACAAGTATTAATGCTAATGACTAATCCAGCACGGATATGCTTAAAACTGGCCAGTTACTAAAAGCTGTCTTTCCAAATTTAATACATGTGACAGGTATTGTCCACGTCCTACATTTAGTAGCAGAAGTAATTAACAAAAATTACACAGGGGTAGACGCATTAATTGCAAATACAAAATAGATTTTTGTGAAAACCACTAAACCTGTAAAAAAATTTCGTGTGGTCTTTCCCAACATACCACTGCCACGAAAACTTAATTTAACACGTTGGGGGACATGGTTGGAGGCAGTTCTCTATTATCACAAGTATTTCAATGACGTAAAAACTTTTGTGCTTCAGTTAAATTCTAGTGACTCACAAGCCATATCTGACGTTCAGTGATTATTTAGCAATCAAGATATTGAGGATGATATACATGTTATTTACATATAACAACTATAACACAGCCCCACAAAAAAAAATTTATGACCTAGCAACGAGACGAGTATATCCTTATGTATTTTTGATCGTTGATTCCGAATCAGGGGTCAAAAAAAAGTCGTACACCCCCAAAAAAAAAATTTAGAGCCAAAAAACACCCCCTGAATCGTTTTGTTTAATATTTTCGGGAAAAATTGAATGAATTATGATAAAAATAAAGGTGAATTGCAGCGTTCATCCTATCGGTATGAAACGCACCCCCATAGAGGGTGAGAACCACCCTCATCTGCCATCAAACCAATTGATAACGACAATGACTGAAAAACAACTAAAAATGTTTCGTTAGGTTTGCAATAAACTGACGTAGAATTCACGTAATACCTCAAAACTACCCCTATATCGTTATGAAAAACAACCTTTAACTTCAATTACAGAAAAAGAAAGGAAAAAACATAAAATAACAAGGGGAACTTTTCCATCAGGACATAGCCGAAATGGAAAAACGATATCAAGGAAGATGGGACGAACACATGATAGCAGACTACTGTTGGTCTCTGAAAAGAGACACGAAAGAACAACACAAACGACAGTCAGTAAGAAGATCGGTTGAAAATAAAGTTAAAAGATACCATAAAAAAAAGATTAAAAAAAAGAAGAATTAAAAGCTGCTAACGTAAGAGTACTTCTCACCCCCTTCAGGGATGCATTTTATACTCAAATGGTGTTAAGATTGGTGACAAATGACTGCTAATATCCTAGCCATAAGGATCTCTGCAAATAGGAACATCCATATAATGAAATCGTTATCAAATTTCATGTTTTTCCCTTTCTTTTTTTCTGTAATTGAAGTTAAGGGTTGTTTTTCATAATGCTATAGGGGTAGTTTTGGAGTATTACGTGAATTCTACGTCAGTTTATTGCAAACCTAACGAAACATAAACATTTTTAAATGTTTTTTCAGTCATCGTCGTTATCAATTGGTTTGATGGCAGAAGAGGGTGGTTCTTACCCTCTATGGGGGTGCGTTTCATACCGATAGGGTGAACGCTGCAATTCACCTTTATTTTTATCGTAATACATTCAATTTTTCCCGAAAATATTAAACAAAACGATTCAGGGGGTGTTTTTTGGCTCTAAAATTTTTGTTTTGGGGGTGTACGACTTTTTTTGATCCCGGATTCGGAATCAGCGATCAAAAATACATAAAGATATACTTGTCTCGTTGCTAGGTCAGAATTTTTTTTTTGTGGGGCTGTGTAATATATGGGACAGTATCCATAAATTAGAAAGTTCTTCCTTCTACCTAGCATACTCTCTTGAGATACTTGATAGTATACAAACTATATTACAAACTTTGACAAATACCCTCGATATGTGGGCTAGTGAGAGATTTAGTCTATGTCCATAACGAAGAAGGTGTTCCATGGAAGAAAATATAGAAGAAAATATGGAACATTTACAGTTGTCATATTAACCACTGCGATCAAATAAGTGCGCTGTAACGAAAAATAAATGAATTGCCGGTTATTTACATAAACGCTAGCTCACGTCTGACTCCAAAGAATTACTATAGAATTTGGCTCTGTCTGATAATAATATTGCTTAATCACACACAGTTTCTTTAGTGTGAACAGTTTTTAAGTTACCAACTAAAGAACCAGTTCTAATTAACACTGGACTAGTTTCCTCACCACCAAAATACCTTGCATTTGCCCAAGTTGCCTGAATACAGCTACAGTTCCAAACCACTTCATGAAAATATTTGTCTTTATAGTTGACAGCCAGTAGTAATGTTTTCTTTTTTCATGCCAAAGAAGCCAAATCGAGATCAAACTACAACAAAATAAAATAACGACCAACTTCTTAGATCAATGGAAAGATGTTCCATCTCGTTTGCGAGTTTTCCACTTAATTATCATTTTTAAATAAAAATAAAACAAAATTACGTAATAAAATTACTCCTAAAATACCAACTGTTTATATAATATCATGGATCGTAGATTAGTTGCCTGGGAAGACAAAGTTAACATTGTGAGTTATAAATATATCAGTAAATCTCGTCTGGCACCATCTTAGATAAAATACGTCAGTATTTGAGTATATATTGATAGATATTAATTTCCAAAATTTCTTCACATAATCGCCCACAGGTTTTATGCTAAGCTGTATATGTGTATAATAAAAAAAAAAAAGAAGCTAAACACTATGTGCACGTACCTGCATAGGATTACCAAAACACTTACTTTCAAAAATATGTTATTTTCCATAAAAAGTTTTGTTTTCTTAAGTGTCATCTACCATAGTCAAAAGTCTAAAATAAAATGTACCGGGTAATCAAAATTTTAAAAAATATAGGTCTAAAAAAGAAAACTATCGTTTTTTTTTCATTTTATGATAAAATGCAATTAGGACAAATTGATTGTAATGAACATAATAAAAAAACGTCTAGATATTAATTGGAATGTTAAAATTAAGAAACCTTTTGTTTGTTACGACTTCTTAAAGTTTTTTTTAGTTTTGGATTTTTTTAAATATTTTGCTGATTGTCAAGTGCCATTAGCAAATATGAAAAATTCAAGAAAACTTTATTATTTCGAAATATCTAATTGACTCAAGAGATAACTGCTTTTATGTAATATTTTAGAGCATACATTAGGAAAAATTGTTGAGGAGTAAATATTAAGTGAGTATGTAGTTTCATAAATTAGTAAGGGTATTGTTTATAATTATTTATTAGTGGCATTTATAATGTTTTCTCACATTTTCTTTCTTTAGCTGTGTCCCACAAATGTATGCCAAAAGGATTAGTCATAGAGTGTTTTTTTTTTTAAATAATGTTTTGCCTATCCAAAAAATATCTCACATATTAAATCATATTAACCTGAAAATGAAATTATTAAATATAAAATATTCTAGGTTAGTTAGTTAATTAAGTTGATATGCAATCTGATTCCGTTATCAAAACAAAAAAAAAATGCTTAGTAGTACCTATTTGACATTTACATGTATATAATACATGACAATTTTCTGCAACAACAGGCAGTACTGAATCATATTTTTTACTAATAAGAAACACGAATGTTTTATTTGGTATCACTTTATGAAACTAAATAATCGTAAAAAAAATTGCATCAGTATTACCTGTAACTTTATGTTTTAAATCTATATATCATTTAGAATGAATCATTTGTTTTCGTTTCTCGATATTACCAACAGAAAAGGTTTAACAGCCATTTATAGATTTAAGTTAGTTGGATACCTAGTGAAAATGCAGCCTTAATAGAATAATAGCTGATTCTTTAAGTTTTATTGGCAAGGGAAAGTAATAATACAATAAGAAAACAAAGAATTCGCTATTATTTTATTAAACAGAGAAATGTGTATCTAATTATTCTGTAGATTTTTATAGTAACTTGTCAACAATCTTTAGAGAAGAACCAACCTCCGACTAATCCATTTGGCGCAGAGGTTTGATTATCACAATTTGTTAGACGGTGACTTAATACCCAAAGAAAGTGCAAGAAAATATTAGTAAGGAAAATATAAGCCGATAATTCTACTATCTTTAGAAATAGCTGAGATGAAATTATTACTATCTCAAACCGGTCATTAAACGTTGCTTCCGAATGTACTAGAGGTCACATGATCTGCAACTAAATTCTGTAGGCAAAGAGAGCAGCACTATATTGTGTTTTAAGTCATATTTATAGCAAAATTATAAAATATGCAGTAAAATATCCATTTTATTTAAAAATATTCAATTTTCAAACTTTGTATAAGCCGGTTCGTTTTACGAATTTGATTGGCGTTAGTGAGGGGAATTGTGTAGCTCACAATCACTTAACTCTTATATCATGTCCATTAGTTTTTGGTTGTCAGCGTACACTTGCATCACTAATAACCTTCCATAGTATCCTCTACTGTTTGTGCAGCCAGATGTGTATTATTTTTTGACACTTTACATGTTTAAAATAAAACGATATATTCTCTAGATAAACGAAAGAAAATACACAATAGGCGAAATAGTTTATTATTAATAATTAAATAATGATTGCTAAACATTTTTTAGGTTACAAAATAAGATAGTTAAGTATAAAAAAAGAATAAATGCTTTAAAGATGTCTAAAATTATTAATTTTATGTTTTGTTTGTCAGTTTTAAAATTTCTGTTAATAAATTTAAGAGTGTAAACTATTCGTATTATTTTTATAAAGCACATATCTCGATATTTTTGAAAAATTGCCGATACAGCGTTTCCACTCACATGACGTATTGTGGAAGTTAAATTAGATTGAAATAAAGAAAACTTGTTGAAAAACTGTTAATTTTTTTCGTATAATAACAAAATATCATTGTCCTTGATAATAATTAAATTTAATACATATTTCGTTTTACATTCTCCTTAACATTCTGACTAAAACCAACTTGTGCCTTTTTTTTGTAACATCAGAAAACGCCTCGGAAAATTCAAAAATATGGTTTGCATACATAGATATTTTTCTATTACGATAGAGTTACTTAACCTTTCGGGGTTACGAGGAAGAAAAAAATTTCCAATGCTTTTATTTTTACAACTTTTGTATGTAAGTACGCACCAAAAGCACAGTAAAACTAATAATATTATCTATAACCTAGAACACACTTAGAGGTTACCAATTACTGTGCCTAATGATACGCCGAAATAATCTACTGATCGCTGGAAACCTGTTAAAATGCGTAGTTCTTGACGCATGTCGCAGAGTGCTTCTTTAATTATAAGTAAAAAGAGTAATATCCTGCAATTTAATTTATTCACAAAATGTTATGGTTATTTAGAAATTATTATTATAAGAAATACTATATATGTTTATCTTAATAGTGAAATTTATTATATACATAAAAATGTCGAGTGCAACCTTCTGACCATTGCGCCAAGTGATTGGTAGGAACTGGGGCCTCAAACCATGGATGCTACATTGGCTGTGTATCAGACCAAAGCTCCAGTACGGATTTGTGGTTTGGTGACCGAGCATGGATGCGATCACGTCCTGTAAGCTGGCAAAAGTCCAGAGACTAGTTTATCTAAGGATCACAGGCGCAATGAGAACGACACCAACAGCTGCTCTGGAGATTCTGCTAGGCCTCTCATTGCTTCCCTCATGAATAAAGAGCGAGGCTATGGCGGCATGCGGGATTCTGAGAGCTTGTGATGTTCAGGTACAGCTGAAGGGCACGCAGCACATGCTGCCTTAAAGGTAAGAGAAGTAAAAGACCAGCTAAGGTTGGAAAGGAAATATACTCTCACTCTTTCCACTAGGGAGGAGAAGGAAGGATCGACTTCTCCCTGTATTCTCTGGTGTGCTACACAGACGGTTCTCGTCTAGCCGCCAGACCAACCTCTGTTGCGAGAATATGTCTGAAAAGCAGAGGAATGGAGGAAAGCTTTGCCCTAGGATCGTACACCACGATCTCTCAAGTGGAGTTTTACGCCATCCTAGCGGTAATAGGTAAGGAATAATGGGGAATAGATGGTATAAATCTGCTCCGACAGCCAAGCTGTTCTAAAAGCGGTGTGTTCCCAAAGGGAATCAGCTCTCGTTCAGGAGTGAGGGGATGCACTAGAAGAGCTTGCCAGGCATAAACAAGCAAGACTAGTGTGAGTTCCGGTTCATACTGGGGTGCCAAGCAACGAGAAGGTGTTCTTACAGGCCACTGCAGAGGAGACATCTATGATTAATATATGTTGAGGAAGACCCTACATGCCCAGGACAGGGAAGTAATGAAGAAACATCATACCACTTCCTGGGGTAGTGTGTAGCTTCCAGGCAGCATAGCATCTTCGGTACTGAGGCGCTTCTAAGGGAGGAGACTGACCGTCATTAGAATATCGGAAAAATTCTACGAGGGAGCAAGAGAAGTATATGGCAGAGGCAGCGATATCAGATCTAGGGATTTTTTCCCTAGATATATTTCAAATACGGAAATAGAGAATTTTGCGAATCTTATATAAAAAGTATTTCTCTATTTGAAATAAAAACCTAAATCACTGCACTGTGGGGTGAGTAAAAAGAGCCCGTCTGCGACCTACTTGTCAGGCATCAGCCTCCCCCACCATTGCCATTACCATTTAATATATATAAAACAAATTGTATTTATGAACCTGTCCTTTCATATTCTCATATTTAGTGTAATAATAATTCAGTTTTACTGAAACTTATAAGATTTACGTATAGCCCCACATTTTGTAGCATAAAATATCTATTATTGACTATAAATTATTGCTCAAATCATACTCTTAAAGTATAAAACTTATTTTAGTTACGAAACTTTTTAATTTTTGTTGCTAAAAATTTTTAAGAAATTTTATCTAAGCTTATTTTAATAATGCAAATAATTTTTGAATATAATTTGCTATAAAATGAAAAATTAAAGTGTCTTCTTAAGTCAGTTTCAAGTATTTAAATTTTCTTTTAGAAAATCAAGTCAGATCCGAACTTAGGGAAAGGAGATCCTTTATCACTGGTGGCCCATATTACGTCAACGTCAAACGGTGTCAAAAGCATCCTTTATTTTAAAAGAGTGTTATTTCCGGACATAGGTAACTTGGATGTCATACCAGAAACGGGTTTATACCTAATACTATATTCTGAAAAATACGTGACAATAGTAATAAATTTAATTATAATTTTTGAGTGTACTTACACATTAATTAATAATTAATCGGTTGTCAACCGCCGAGAATTATATTTTCACTGATGAGCGGCCAATAATTACACTATTTATATACGTAGTGTCGAAGAGCGAATGTCGTTTGCATCCCTAGGCGACTGCCCGCTATTGATCTTCTATTTATTTAGTAGGAGGGAATTACTGCAGTTTGTAGTTTGTTCAGTTCGAAAACACTGCTAGCGATCTATTGTGTGGATGGCGAGTATAAACACATTTCTTATTTATTTGATATTTTCTGTTTAGTGTAGTGCGTTAGTGGATGTAAAATGTGGCGCGGCAGTCCGCGTCTTCATAAAGAACCATGTTTTATGTGTTGTAAAAATTGTAGCGCGTTATACAATCATACGTAAATCCGTCCAATCATTAGTAAATCCGCTGTAATAAAACATGTGTCGTCGAAAAAACACCAAACGTTGTATGGTGAAAACAAACAAAGTCAGTGAAACAGGGAGGAACTATTATGTAAAGGTAAAATATTGTTTACTGTACTGTCTGCTTCTGTTTTGCAGTTTCCTTCTGTTATTTTGGTCATGAGATAAAAATCCTCTGTCTAGTCATAAAAAGTGTCTGCATCAAATCATAATACTATACTATATCAGTAAGAAGAGGATACTGATGACGTGGGGTGGCCATATTATTGAAATTGTTGTTACAAGAACGATTCATGCAGTCAAAAATTTCACCATTCACCGGCAAAGGTATAGAGGGCAATTTAATCAAATTTCAAAATTTGCACTGCTAAACAGCATAATATATTAAATAAAGAATTTTTACAATAAATTACCTGTTGCTACTGACGTAAGTTTTACCTGGCGAACCGTATTAATTATCCGGCTGTTTTGTTTTAAAATACTTCGTCACATTCAGGATGCACTGCTTCTTTTGATACGAAAAAGGAATGTTTTACGCGTTCTTTCGGCGGTGACTCCACTAAACAGCTATCATTTTTGGCCTCTTCGTGTTCCATTATTTGTAAAATAATAAACAACAAACATCAATTACTAATATTACAGTATTATCGGTAGAACTCAAAATATCATCTTCCTGCACTCTTCCGTTGTCTACAGCCAACCAATACAGATAAAAAATACCTTACACCCACTCTGTATACTGTTATGAAAATATAAGCTGACATATTTGTAGACAAAAAAAATGTGCATATACAGAATGCTTTTGTCAAGGAAAAAATAACATGATAAAATATACGGTTTTATATTAGGGTGGTCCTCATATATAATGTATTGTGGGTTATATGCTTCTACGTCAATCCCCTATAAGTAACTGTATTAAATGAATATTAAGGGTGGGTAAACTCATAGTATTATCGAGTTAATCGGATTGGATTAGTTTACGATAATTAAAAATATAAAAGCACAAGCACGCCCTGGAATAGATATTACGTGCATGTCGATTAGGGTAATGCCAGATACATTGGCCACGATTAATATTTATTATAGTCCTTGTAAAATTTAATTAAAATTCAGTGTATGAAACTTTTAATTTATTATATTAAAAGACTTAATTGTCCAAAATTAAATTTAAAAGTTAATATGAATACTATAAATACAAGTAAAACTGTTTTCTGTGTAATACATAATATATGGGGTGTCTGAGGAATAAAACTAACTCAATTATCTCTTTAATCAAATAAGACACAATAGACTGGGAGGAAAATTAAGTGATTCTTTCTCCATAAAAATAGCATTATTATGCCCAAACCACCAACAACCGTTTTCAAATTTATGCATCCTGTATTATGGAAATACATTTTTTTTTACAACTTGCACCTTTCAAATTTATAACACTCGAAATTTCACAATCAAGTAGAATAATAAATTTGAAACCCTTGTTGCTACTGTTGCAGGATCGAGTTTGCGTCCTTCCGTATCGTTCATAATTCCCTCAAATATTTAATAATTTTTCCATTAAAAGGAATGCTTTCATTATTCCCCTTGCGATTTTAAATATTGTTACGCCACTGGACTGTGTAGACTGATTGAATGAGACTGGAATTGTACGAGAACGGCCGGAAATATTCTGGAATGCTCTAGACCGTGTAAATAGATGTATAAATAAGACGCACGGTGGGCCGAGTCTGAGATTTAAGTTAAACGTGAACGAGTAAAGAATAAAAACTTAAGAAAATTATAAGTATTCAATTGTGATTATAATTAAGACAGTTATTAATCTATTGTTGTTAATTGTTAGTTAGTAAATAAAGTAGTGAGTAAGTGTTACGTGGACTTTTAACCAACGAATCTACGAGTATAGGTGTTTGTGTGGATAGCAAACACGTAACAATTTGGTGTCGGAAGTGGATTCGAAGAGAAATTTCTGGAATATTCGAATAGGTTCTACAGTGTTCTTCTCAGAAATTATTGGTAACACGGAGAATGTTTGGAGGACTATTTCTGGACTGAATAGTGACTTTAAAATGGATTTTCGAGAAGCTTCTAGAACATTCGATTTAGAATTAGCTGCAAATACGCGAGTGCCGCTAATAATAACGTGTTGTAGACTGAGAAATGGGACTACTAGTGCAATTTAGGAAAAAATCTAGAACATTCTGTTTGGAAACTGCAAGAGATACGTGAATTGTGTGGACGGGAATGTGTTGTAGACTTAAAAACAAGACTTTAAGTGAGTTTTAGTGACAATTCTAGAATATTCGTTTTGGAAACCACAGATGATACGTAAACTGTGTTAACGGAAACGTGTTATAGACTCAAAACAAGACTTATTAGTGATATTTCATGAAAATACTCGAACATTCCATTGCACAATTAGTAAAGATAAGTGAGTTAATGTCAACAACAAGAAGTATGGCGGAGAAGCAAACACAGGACTTGCTTGCAACACTGTTGCAACAAAAAGATCAACCAAAAAGAATTATAGAAGAGCAAGAGAGAAGACAACTAGAAGAAAAAGAAGAACAAGAGAGACGACGACAGGAACAAAAGAAAGAACAAGAGAGAGGACGACAGGATGAAATAGAAGAACAAGAGAGAAGACGACAGGAAGAAAAAGAAGAACAAGAAAGAAGACGCCAGGAAGAAAAAGAAGACTTAAGAAAAATGATGGAGATAAGACGATTGGAGGAACAAGAAGATATAAAAAGAAGCCTAGAGGAACAGCAGGCAGCCATTTTCTCTCTCACTGAAAAGTCGATATTATAGGAAAAGTCGGTGAAGTGGAAGAATAAGTCAGTGAAGTTAAAGAAAAAGTCAGCCAAGTTGAAGGGGAAATAACCGAAGTCAGAGGAAAAGTAGCCTCACTCAAACAACAATTAAGAGAGAAGGATGGCCAGTTGGCACTGTCGTCTGGTACTAGGTTACAACCACCTTTCTTTGATGGTCAAAGTTCATCGTCAACTTATAAGAGACAATTTGAGGCAGCTGCACGTTCAAATAACTGGAACGATGAGGAAAAATCAACAGCATTAGAATTACCACTAAGGAGCCAAGCATTAGACCTGCTCCAAACAATTCCTGCCACATAGCTACAAAATTTTAGCATTCTAGAGGCAGTGTTAGAACTAAGATATGGCGACCAACATCTCGCCCAAGTATATCAGGCTCAGCTAAAATCACGCAAACAACGGAGTGAAGAAAGCCTCCCGGAGTTCGAGGCTGCTGTAGAGAGATTAGTCCATCTAGCCTATCCTGATGCACCCATAGAGTTTCAACAACAATTAGCAGTTGGTACATTTATTGATGGAGGTTAAGCGAATCCTTAAGTTAGCCAGGCACAAACGAAGTAATGAGGCTTTAGTACATGCACTTGAAATTGAGGCTGTCTATGAGGATACCATACAATCAGACCAGAGAGTGCGAGTCATGGCTGTGGAAGAGACCACGGCAGATAAAACCATGCAAGTCGTGTTAACTCAGTTACAAAAATTGATCGCACAACTATTGACAAAGATGAATTCCCAAACAAGACGAAAACAACAAAATAGCGGTAGCCCGAATGGAGGTATCCGCTGTTACAAGTGTGGCAAATTGGGCCATATTAAGAGGAACTGTCATGAGCTCAACATTCAAGATGTAATGTCCGAAGTACAAAAGACCATGCAACTACTGATAAACTTGAATCTTCAACCGAGACAAAACCAACAGCAAGGTAGTGGGAGACAGAGTGGAGTAGGCATGCGCTGTTATAAGTGTGGCAGAGTAACTGTTGTCAGCGCAGCCCTGAGAGGGTAAATGTCGCAGTTAGGGAGAAGCCGCAGGAAAACTGGCGAGTTGGTGCTTCGGGGAATATGGCAGATGGCCTTTCCAAAAGATCGTGTCAGAAAGACTGCAAGCCTTGCCACCGTGAGGAAAAACAGCAAAATGTAAAGATAATGAATACCGTTAAGATTGATGTTCCGAATTATTGGACAAAAGAGTCGTTAAGGGAAGCGCAGTTAAACGATAAAGAAACTGGTCTTATTCTGGAATGGAATGAAAGAGGAACCCGACCCGACTGGAAGGACACTTCAAATAAATCAGTGGGGATGAAGGCTTTATGGGCACAATGGGACACCCTTACAGTAGAGGATGGACTGCTGAAGAGAGCGTGGGAAAGTCCTAATAGCAGGAAAATTACTTTGAAATTGGTAATCCTCAGGTGTCACGTAGCAAGTGTACTTCAGCAAGTGCACAATGGAATGTCTGACGGACATTTTGGCATCAACAAAACCCTGATAAAAGTGAGAGAATGTTTCTACTGGGTAAACAGTCGTCCAGATGTGGAGGCTTGGTGCCGCCGATGTGAAGTTTGCGCGGCAAGAATGGGGCCACAAATAAGAAATAAGCAATATAACGCTCCTTTTGAGCGAATTGCAATAACAAGTGACTGTATGAAGGCTCGTTATGATCTTAAGGCTAATTCAGGAGGGTACCAGGTGGTAGAGTTGGTTAGGCTATATAAACCCAGAACGAACGGAAGGCAGGTTCCCGGAACTTCACCACCCTTGGTAAGGACCATACACTGTCGTCACCAGAATAAACGACGTCGTATACCGAATTTAGCAAAATCCAAAATCAAGGATGAAGGTGGTGCATATAGAGAAACTAGCCAGGTATGCAGGGAATAATGATTTGCCTGATTGGGACGTTCAGGCTTAATGAGGGGGCAGTGTTACACCACTGGACTGTGTAGACTGATTAGATGAGACTGGATTTGTACGAGTATGGCTGGGAATATTCTGGAATGCTCTATACCGTGTGAATGGATGTATAAGTAAGACGCACCGTGGGCCGAGTCTCAGTCTTAAGTTAAACTTGAACGAGTAAAGAATAAAAAAGTAAGAGACTTATAAGTATTCAATTGTGATTATAATTAAGACAGTTATTAATCTATTGTTATTAATTGTTAATTAGTAAATAAAGTAGTAAGTGTCACGTGGCCTTTCAATCAACGAATCTATGAGTATAGGTGTTTGTGTGGATAGCAAACACGTAACAATATTTATCCCTACAGTCTTAACATTCAGGAGAGATGATTTAGGGCTGTTTTATATTTAAGTGGTCATAACGTAGAGAAAGAAAATTACATTAGTATAGTTTATCCTCTTAATTTCAAAGAAACATTTTTTTTAAATCGGTAATAATGTAATCAAATGTATACATTATCAATATCAATAGTAAAATTAGTAATCTCTTACCGCCGACAAGCGCCAGCAATTTCCATTATCATTAGCACATTTATCATTAAATAAGTGTTATCTGGAGCTTCTATTAAAAATTTGTTCATTTGTTCTCTGGTGAAGATTTTTTTACTTGACGACCAACATTTGTCTTTTTTAAAAAACCCACTAACTTGTTAAATTGTTCGATATTTATATTATCACTCAACATGGTGATTTTATTAAGCATCGAGTACTATGCCCGTAAACTACCTGGAGAATTATTTAGTTGTTTTTTTCAACAAAGTATACCAATAAAACGTTTTCATTCACAGCCATATTTTTTATATTTAGCCATTCTTTAAACATTGCATAGGTTTTTTCATATCTAGCTTTGGATTTTGAGACAACAAAGATCATACTTAATTTTCCATAATTCTTCATTTCATCTGGAACATGTTCGATATTACTGTCTTCATTGTCATCGCCCAAAAAAATCCAAAATGTAGGTACAATTATTGCGAACTTATATATCTCTAATATACAAAAAACCACATCAATTAGTAAAAATACAAAATGGAAATATACGCGTTTACTGTGGGCAGCGTTATAGAGCAAATGAATAATAATTCTATAGGAACAGCATCCAAAGTATTCTCACCGGCTTTCAATCGAATGAAATTCGTACATGACCATCTAGTGTCAAAATTATTTTATATATTTCTAATTTATTTCATGCAGGATTCTCCAATCGTGCGAAAAATAGTGTAACCTATACTATAACAGAATTTCGGAAATTGAAAAACTCGGCTCCGCCTTATTTTTTTCTGTTGTAATAATGCACTCACTAACCTTATAACATAATATACTGTTACCCTACAAACCTTGATTAAGAAATTATTAAATAAAGTTATTTATTAACATATTAAAATGTTTTCAAATGTTTAATAACTAAAATAAAGTACTGCCCTATAATTAAATCCATAAAAAACAAGTAATTATTTAAATTATATGTTTTCGTTTTCAGTACCTACATATCATAAGTATTAACTGTATAACATTAAACTTAATTAAATTCATGTTTTACAAAACTTGTTTCATTTTTATGTAAGTATAATGAGTTTGTTAAATAATTACAATTCCCACTTTCTACATCATCAAAAGGCTTTGTTACACGAACATCCGCAATTATTTAATTAATTATTAAATCTTGGTAACAATAATTAACAAAACGACTTTAATGCAGGATTTACCAAATAAGGATCGTAATATGACTCGCTAAAAGTGATTCAACTGAGACCGAGAAACGAATTTTATATGGTAATTTGGCAATATTCTAAAATAAAGAGTAATTCCCTAAAAAAAGTTACAGTACCTATTGACAAACAACAAATAAATAATAAAAATCCAAAAAAAAAAAGATAGATAAATCATAACATTTAGTAGTTTTACTTCCTCACCCCTCAAAGTGAGGAAGTTATGTATTCGTGAAAAATAATTTGAAAATTTTTATTGCATTTCTGGACGAATCTCGACGAATTATGACGACACACAAAATTTCAGACATAAAAAATGTTCTGTCTGTGTTTGTGTTCGCGATAGCAGCTACAGTTTTTGAGATAAACTTTTCAAATTTGGGACATACATTCTAGAGGTCAAGGAAAAGATTGAGTTCGTTGATAAGCAAAATTGGTCTAAAAAAATATTAGTGACATTCCACCAATGTGACTTTTTTGAAACGTCAAAATGTGACTTTTTTGAAACGTCAAAAAATGTGACTTTTGAAACGTCAAAAAATGTGACTTTTTTGAAATGTCAAAGTGACTTTTTAAAACATCAAAATGTGACTTTTTTTGAAACGTCAAAAATTACTTTTATTATAAATTCGACCACACGTCGAGTTTTACTACGGTGTGATCCCCAAGTAATTGGCAGGAGTTTTCTTATTTACTCCCATTTGATTCCTTACTATTCGAGATATGTTCAGTAACTGTATTTTGACAAGTACCTGTGAAACAAGCTTTACTCGAATTTAAGATAATTTTCGTGACAACTGTACTGTCCAAGCCAACCCTTCTTGAGGTTCATTTAATTAATAACTAACACTCTTGAAGCTGAAAGTTCTAATTCGATCATCTAATAAAATGTTATAAATTTCAAGGCCAATTGCGGTGATAGTTGCATCATTTAAAGGAATATAATTTCAACGACACTAGCTCTACACAATTCTTTTACCATATTAGTCAATATTTTGTCAAAATCTCCATTTTTCAAAGATGGTGGTTACTGTATCTTATAACTATTTTTTTTTTAATATCGTAATCATAAAATTTATGAATAAGATGACCATTTAATGGTCATAGAAGTTCACGTTATTTCATCTAGCCCAATGCTGGTTAGATGTACGGTAGAAGTAAGACGTATTAATGCGACTTTGGGAGATTGCCGTAGCTAGACACTGAGGTGAGGGGAGCCTGCCTCCGAAGGCAGCTGTCTGTCACCTCATTTATAGAATCTGGCAATAGTGCGTAATGTTGTGCCATACGTCGGAAATTTCTATGCGCAGGCATATTTGGATGAGACCAGCTAAAATTGGAGAGGCGGTACACCCTTATTCTTCCGAGTAGAGATAAGTGGGAGGAAAAGAAAATAAATTTTCTTCCTGACTCTACGTCAGGCATCACAAGGAGGCAGATCAGTATGGCCCTCAATGAATGGACTCACAGATTATTGAGGGAGCATTGGAAAGTAAGCAGAGCAATGGCTGGAGGCAAGCTCGGGATTATTTTGTGACTGGATCGAATAAATCACGGTCAGCCTGGCTACTTGGCCAGAGCAGAAAGACTATGAACAGATTAACTGAATTCTTGACAGGCCACTGCAAGTTTAGGAGATATATATCGCTATACGCATAGAGAATACTCTTCCTGCCCGAGATACGGGAGGGACGAAAAAACATCTTCCACTACTTGACGCAATGTGAGGCTTTCGGGCGGCTGAGGCATGAAGCCCTCGATGCTGGAACACTTTTGAGAAAAGAAAGAACTGCCTTGCATGGGAAAACATCCTGATTTTCATTAGATCGTAGAGGAGATTTGACGAGGCAGCAGCTGGAGTTGTGTAATAGTTTTGAGGGGATAGCAGGCGATCTATAAAAAAGTTCTGCCTCTAACCTACTTGTCGAGTGTCAGCTTGCCACAAATATTAATATTACTACTACAACCACTACTACTTCTGCTACTACTAGACATCTCCTCCATTGGTATGGATTGCACTTATCTGTCACATAGTTTGTACAATGAATTTTGCACAACTAATACCACTACAAGCGGTTCTTTTGTACTATGTGACATAGAAAATGTAACACCTAACAATCGTTAAACTATTTTAGTGACACTTTACCACTTGACAAATTGTACCCATTATTTTATCTTAAGCGCTAATAATCCAATGGTGTGACTGGTAACCAAGAGACTTCTCTGCCTTTCATGTCCCATACATATTCGATTAGTGAAAGGTCAGACGATCTTGTGAGCCATGGAAGAATGTTCACAGCTGCATCTCATAGGACGCCGCTCGTTATGACAGCAGTATTGGGTCTAATATTATTTTGCTGAAAATTGAGTTTTCAATCTCTGAAGTATGGTAACGTAGCCAGTGAGTTCACAAACAGAATCGGGATTCATCACTGAACACTATCCGATTCCACTCTTCATAAGTCTAGGTACGTTACTGGCTTTACTCAAGTCTTTCCTCTCGGTGCCTCAGGGTTAGTAGCAAAAGAAGGCGAATTCGGAACGGTCAAACAACAAAGGAACTTATTCTTCGATAACTGAACCTGATAGATAATCGTTGACCCGTAGCACCTAAATTCACTATGTGTTACTGAATTCGCAATATCTATGTACAGTACAGTACAGTGCATATCCTTGTATTCAATCACATACATACATCAAATAATTAATTTTTATAAATTTTTCACTGATCTCACTCTACACCGTTTTAAATATTTCATCAACATCCAGCTGGAATTCTCTTCAACTTTTTCTTATTCATTTTTCTATCGCAGAATTTAGACTCTTATTCACTTTCCTCAAATAATCAAATCTTCCACAGTAATCTTCTTCATTCTCTTCATCCCTTCGCTTTTTCCACACTCTCCTTATGTCATCCATAGCTTGACAGTCAAACTAATGTATGGTTTCCCTATAACTATTTTAATTTAGTAGTTCATTATTTCCGTCATTAAAACACCAAATAATTGGTTTACTATATACAATTTAGTTTATAAGTATTTCCTCACGTTTTCCTTAATCAGTCAGCACTATATAAAAAATATTTATTTATTTTACTTTGGTTGTCTGAATTCAGGCACAAGGTCATTGGACTGTATTCTCTATTATTACCTGGGTAGACACTAGACAGTGGTTCTTAGTTTCCTCATACGTAGCATCATTAACCTTATATTTGTGACAAAACTTAAATAGCAGTCCTAATTTTTCATATAATTAAGAACATGGCATGGCTTCATGGAATTCTAAAAATTACACATTTTCTGTTCCCTGTGCAGATGGTTAAATAGTTTGTATACGTAAGCAAATTTCTTTTTTCGTTTCTTTTAAACTTTTTAATATTGTGAAAAATGTAACTGTGATTTGTCACTGTCGCTTTAACAGCATACTTTTTTTTTCATTCTATATCATTCACTGAATGAAGTTATTTTGATGTGTTCAATTTTAACTGTACTTAGTGAATTATAGAAATATATTTTGTTAGCATGATTTCACGACTACTTTAATATAAAAGTATCGTTTTCATAATACATGTGTATACGCGAAGGAGAGATTCTGTTGATTATTGGTCATGGCAACAAGTATGCGATTTAATGATAAATACTCCCTACGCCAACCCATTAGCCAGTCTACGGTTAATAAAATTCAGAGAAACCGGGACTTTATGTGACAAACCTAAAAGTGGCCGTCCACAAACAGAATGCAAAGAGAATATTAAGCTTAACATTTTGACGGTACTGTGTACTCCATACAAGTATGGAGTCTTACACAAATAAAAAGGAGATAAGGTATGGTAATCCCTTTAATTTCCCATATTAGATCAGTGAAGCGCAGCAACCTGTGAGGACGTTGTCTAGTCGGTAAGCCCCCTGTGAGTCGTTAGCATTAGCAGGTGATGATGTGAGCCCAGATGAAGGATCCGGAAAGAGACCTATCCAAGAAGCTTGCAATTCTGCCAGCAGTGGCGGACAGGTCCAAGAGGTGGGTTAGTTGGCAGCCGAGGGCTGTGGTTCAGAGTCTACACTAAACTGTAGGTCCCTAGGTAAAAACGGTCAATTGTGGCCTAGTTGTCTAGTATACAAATAGCTACTACTACTACTACTATATTAAGAAAAGACTGAAAAGGCAATATGCCGAGAGAGATTAGAGTCTTGGTGCAGTCATCTTTTAACTAGGTAACCATTATCACTTTTTTTCAAATAAATGAAATAGATGCACACGCTAAGAAAATTAGGTCAAAAAATTTTGCAAGAAATTTTAAAACAACATACTCTGATTATTTCAGTGAAAAGAAATATTCAGTAGTTTTACAAAAAGAGGTGAGTATTTTTTCCATAACATTTCCGTACAGTTTTTGTAACAATATTCGAAACCAAATTATTAAAAGGCAATTTGGTCGAAAATATTTTTACAAAATGGAGATGTCAAAAGTATATTCTAAAAAATATGCTCATTTCGAGGGGCATATGTGAAGATTATATTATTAAACAGAAAATTAAACAGATTATATTATTAAACATAATATAATAATACAAAACCAGTCTCCTATTGACGAAAGGGTAGAGCTTATGTAGGGCCATATACGTATACTTTATTTATTGTTTTAGTTATATGTGGCTTAAAAGAAAGCTGCTGATCGAGATTAACTCCTAGGTATTTAACTACTTTCCTCACCTCAATAACTCTGTTGTCAATTGTCGGTGGCGTAAATGTCCTGATATTTGTAAATTTCTTTGTGAAAGTTATTATTTCTGTTTTAGTCTCATTAATCACTATTTTCCAATCCTTATAATACTCGATGAGCTTGTCAAGGTGGTACCGCAACTTTGTTGTTGCGGTTTGAGCGTAAAAGGACTGGCCATAGATCGTGGTGTCGTACATTATTGTCTGAGTTAAACGGTGCGTCCGTAAGTCTGCCAGGTAGAGGTTAAACAGAACTAGGGACAGCATCGTCCCTTGTGGCACGCCGGCCCTAATTTGAAAATATTCAGAGTGAGTATTATTTATTCTGACAACAAAAGTTCTATTTTCTAAATAGAATTTTAGAAGTGCCACGAAAGTGCCAATAATCGCTTATTCAAATTTCGCAGTTTGTACAGGAGACCTCCATGCCAAACTATATCGAATGCCTTCTGTCCAGGAGTGGCATTTTAATATATTGTTTTTTGTTGTAACCTCGATGACGTCATGCACGACTCTGCACAACGACAGCATGGTATTGTGACCTCCTCAGAAGCCAAATTGTAGGTTTGGAATAAGATTATATGTTTTAATAATTTTGTTTAAATTTACTAGGTATATTTTCTCAGCTAGATTTCTTATGGTGTTTAGAAGTGATATGGGGCAGTAGCTGGCACGTTGAGTTGGGTCCTTACCTAGCTTCAGGAAGGGTACAATAATTAAGGTTTTCCACGCTGTAGGGAAATATTGTAATCGTATCGACGCGTTTAGTATGTATGCGATTTGTACGATAGTTTTACAAGATAGTTTTTTGATGATTATATTTGGGATAGTGTCGGGACTGGGGACTTTAAAGTTAGAAAGTGTTTTAAGTTTAGATTTAAGTGTGCTAGGAGATGTAAAGAGTTTGGATAGTTTGCGTGGAGCGATAGGCATGTATGTAGGGATATAAAAAATGGAAGACGTTGTATAGTGGCCTAGGGATTTCCGGTTTTCGTTTTTATGTTGTAACTTGAGGAAATCGTTTTTAAATATAAGTTTTCATTTTGGTGAATCATTATTTTTGGTGTCTGCGATTTTTCAAATGTGTAATCTTTTCACGGACAGCCTTAGCTTTGGATTTGGGGGCTGTTTAATTTATGTGGTGTGGTGCATGGTGTTATTCTTGCAGTTGGAGAAAAAAAAAAAGTAAACTTTTCACAAGTATTTAAACAATTTTTATGAAAATAGCGATTCTGCAGTTATTCGTCAGCAACTGTCTGATGCATTTATTTTTCAAGATGGTACTCAACCATCTCAAAAAAAATGTGACAATCTTAAATATCTATACTAGAAATTAGCTCTTATATCTGCCATTTGACAAATTTTGGTCGAAAATTCCTGGATCAATATACACTAAATAAATCTGTTATTCACAGATTAATTTCAGTTACTTATTTTTTTATATAAATAAACCTCATAAGAACCTACAGCTTCCCTATGTCTACACATTATACTTTATAAGTTAAATTTATTTTTAGCTCAACACCTAGAAAGAGGAATGCACGTAAACTTTAATTAATGTTTATAATTAAGAAGAGGGCAACAGGTTGTTTATTTTTCTTATGTTCAACATGCAGGATTTAAGTTAACGTCATAAATTTTATGCACGTTAATTTCTTTTCAAGGCACTCTTTTATGGTTAACTGGTTATTAGAAAAGTATTAAATTTATTATGACGCACTACTGGTATATTTTATGATTAAAAATAAATAAACAAATAATATGCATTAACTAAACATAAAATTTATTACTTACAATACTTACAGAAGGTTTCATATTGTGATGCAACAGATTATAACCTAAATGAATCCTAAGTATATCTTTAAATCTTCTGTAGAAAACATATTTTTTAACGAGAACTGTTGTAAGCTGGTGAATTTAAAAATAAATTTAGTTTACTGGAATTCCAAAACTTTACAAAAACCACCAAAATATTCACCATTTAACGACTGACGGGCCAGTTGGGAAACTCTACAAACAAATTTCAGGCGAACGCGGAGGCCATAGTATAGATCCTCCGCGATCTTTGCATCGATTTTCAGGATATAATTCAAAATGATTAGCAATTTGACTAAAGTGCGATGATGTCTCATCATATCTAAACCATATTCTTCTTCGAGAAATTACTTGGGAGAAGTAGGGTTCGTCAATTGTTTTGTAACCAATATTTTTTTTTATTGAAGGGCATCTTATAAATAACTTTCTTCAGTTAATCGTACCGTACGTATAGTTGCGTTAACAATACAAACAAATAAAATGAAATGTATAAGAAGATTTAAAATAAATACCGAAGAGTGTAAGTACAAAATGTAATTTAACGATATAAAATGGGTCATAAAGAAATCTTTTAAGCGTCCATCTGATAATGGTCTAATAAACCGAAACGTTAAAAAAATTTAAAAAAATTACGTGTATAATTAAGCAAAAATCTCAAGAAACACTATCAAATATTATTTGATATTGATAGCAACGGTCAGGAAATAAATAAATAAGAAGAAGAATAAGCATATAATGATTACCCTGAATATATCACCCCACAATATGTTTGTGATCAAAAGCACATAACGCACCAAAAAAACTTTTTTTTTGGAAGTTTGTGTTTTAAGATAATAACTATTGTCTCCTTTGCACCCTCTTAAACAAATATCTCCTTACCAGGGCATTTCCGGGCGCATCTAAATGGGAACTTTTTTCTTATTTTGATGTGAGCAATCTATTTTAAAATTTGTGGAAACAATCTGTAGAAAGACAAATTTTATATGGAAATTATTACTCAAAAAATTAGTGCTGTTATTGTTTTTACAGGAAGAGTAATTACATAATTAATCAACTAACAAATGGTGCTTGATATCAAAAATTATTTGATTTATCTAAGTATTTATTTATTTATTTATATGACTCCATGATCAAGCGCTAAGGACACTTGCTACTTCTGGGTTTCATTTCCAGCCAAATAGCTGGCATTTTTTCTGAAGCAAAAATTAATCTCATCACACCTAGATATTCAGTGTGTGTCCGTTGTCACAAAATGTGTAGCCCCTCCCCCATAGTTACTTTAGGAATAGTAATGTTTAATGGCACTATTCTTATTTGTCCTTCATATATATCAAAGTTATAGTGAAAAGTAAGAAAAAATCGTATTACTGAGTGATTTTTAAGTTCTTTCTCTTTCACTCCCGCTAAGAATTCTAAATTTTTTGTAAAATATTTGTTTTTATGTTTCAGGTAAGTCAAAACTATACAGCCTATAATTCTGTTGGAGATGAACCGTTATTAAACACGTGAAAATTGAAATATGGACCATCTAATGAGGAAGGATTTTGACAAAGTTGAAGGTATGTTGGAGTCATTTATAGAACACCTAGATTTGTTTAAAACATTATGGAAGAGGATGTCCATATTTTTGCTGCTGCAAACTACAAATAAAAAAAAACAAACGATTGCCTTCCGAGGTTATTATGGACTCATACCGGGTGAATCTCAAACAAGGTGCAAGCCTATAGTTTCCTTATTTTTTAGCCGATCTCGATGAAATTTCATACCCTTAGGTATAGGCCCCTTGCCCTTTCCGGATTTTTTAAATTAATTCATATATTCTAATATAGTCTTATTAAACATTAACAATTATCAAATCTGTTTTAATAATTTCTACCTAGAAAATGTTTAAAGTATTATTGAAATTCCGGAAATATCAGATGCTGTGAGAACGATATCCTATTGGCCTGACGTCACAGACCACAATATCGCCGCGTGGTCAACGGTACGATACCCAGTTCATGCGTTAATTAAGTATGTGTGCTTGTTTCCTAAAATTATTTTGTAGTTTCTGATCTGTGATATTTATGCAGACATAATTTTATATTATAAACACCTGCTGAAACATTCCCAAAAAAGAAAACCGGAAATTTATACACCATGATAAAGTAAATTTTATTTCATTTTAAAATGTTAATCCCTAAATTAATACACGACTCAAATGTATCGAACCCCTAATTTAACCGCGAATATTTCAAAAACGGAAAAGAGGAAAAGTTTTTAAAAATTATGTGTTCATTATGTGCCTATTGTAAACCACTCGCTGACATTTTAATAACTTGAGTTAGGTTAGGTTAGGTTAGGTTATTCACTAAACATGAAACATTAAAATAATATTACAAAATATTTAAATCAAGTAACTTTTTAACTTTTTTCTGTCACATTTTGTGTACGTTTTAATAATAAATGTTTTAAATTATTGTTGGTCTTAACGTTTATGAAACTTTAAAAATAACATTTGCTTAATGTAATTTAGGAACCATTTTAATTATGTTTTCTCAGTGTGTATCTAATGTGAATATAATGTATCTCAAAATATAAGTATAACATCATTTTCAACATTTAGTCAACGTTATTTAAATATAGTTTTTTTAATATTGTATTATTTACATTGTCATATTGTAATAAATGAAATGTATCTGTAATATTGACATCGTATTTAATTTAATGTTTATGTACATTAAATTAATTCGGCAACAATATAAAATTATAATATATTTTTTAAAAGTTGTTGACAATGTATTTATAATATGTTCAATAATGTGCCGCGGTGACGTACTGGGTCACGTGATAGAAACTTCGAGAAAGGAAAGACGCACGCATTTCGCCATCTTTTTAGATTCGTAAAGCCACTGATAACTGACTCATTTAGTTTTATCTCTTTATAGTTGTTCTGTGTCGTGACAGTATTTTATGTGTTTTGTGGTGACAGCCATAGCCCACAGCTGTCATGGATAATTCTAACCTAATGGTATTGATACTATTGATAAAGTAAGTACATATTTTTATTTACTTCTAAATCTAGGTAGGCCGGTATGCGATAACTTATAAAATTATTTAAAAATTCGAGTACCTATCATTTCGTAATAAACAAACTTTTATATCCAATCGAGTGTACGACCGCATACATTTTATGTATTTATTTTATTTTTTTAAATAAAAGTCATTTCTCTAAGCCTTCTAACTATACTTTATTATACTCTATTATTAATTTGAATTTCCATAAGAAATGAGTAATCCATTTACACAGAATAAACTAAAGGGATGAATTTATTTTTGTTTCAGGTTTCAGAAGATGTAATCTCATAAACTAGATTTATTTTGTATTTTTGTATTATAGCGTTAAACTTTGTCTTAGTTTATTATTAAAATATAACTAATACTTATACATTCATAATATTAAAAATATATTTATATATAAATATACACCATTTTTTTAATTTCAAATTCCTCATATCTTTTAAGAAAGCAGGGTTTGTTAAAAAAACATTGATAATTTCAATTTTGCCATTTTATTTACTAGGTATGTACCCTAGATATTTAATTATCTAGGTACAATGAAAGTGGAAAAGTTAAACATTATTTTTTTATCAAGATATTTATTTTTTCTACTTATACAGGGTGATTCAGCTAAAACTCCCCAGACCGATTACTCGGAAACTAAGAAAGATATTGAATTTCTGTAAACGCCAATAAATAGATACTCCTAATGACTATATATTGAAGTTCAAACGACGTGCTTGCCGATTACGGTATGAGCGTCGCGACGCCGAGAAAAAATTTTTAGGTGACAGTTTTAAAATGTATGATTCTAGTAGTACACTCAATTCTAAGGCTTTTTTGTCTTACGCACATTTTCATTTAAATAAGTAGTTTTTAAATTATAACAAATTTTAATGTCAGACGCCCATAATTTTTATAATCGCATTGAAACAAATTAACATAAGTTGACTTTTCTTACAATTTGACAAGTGTCAACAATATGTCACTGCAATACAAGTGACGAAATTTTTTGATATTTTGTAATATTCACTTGTAAAAAAAGGCAATATTATGGTTCAACACAATAATTCCGAAAAATTGGATATCATTATTATTTATGGTGAATGTGGCAGAAACTCCAGAGAGGCGGCAAGGCTTTACAGGCGACCTTACCCAGATCGAAGACAATCAGATCATAAAACGTTTTTAAATTTAAAGAAAAATTTGCTACAATATGGAAGCTTCGATAAAGGCAGTGTGTTGAAAACAATCCTCATACTTCAATAACAAGTGTTGAAGAGGCCACTGGCATTTCATTTTCCTCTTGTCAAAGAATTCTTTCTGATAACAAATTTCATCCCTATATAGTGCGTCTTGTTCATCATTTGCGTGCTGAAGATTCACAAAGAAGATTAGATCTTATTTCCCGCTTATCAATAGTGTATGCGCAAAATAATACATTACTACGAAATATTGTATGGAGCGATGAAAGTCGCTTTCACAATAATGGTATGGTAAATAGACATAATTGTCATTATTGGTCAGATGATAATCTAAAATGGATCAGAATAACCCACAATCAAAAAGTTTTTGGTATCAATGTGTGGTGTGGCATTTTAAATGGGCATTTAATAGGATCGTATTTATATGATGGTATATTAAATAGCCAGCGACACCTAAATTTCCTGCGTAACGAGCTTCCAGCATTATTAGAGGATGTTGCCATGAATGTGCGTCTTAATATGTGGTTTCAACAGGACGGTGCACCGCCGCACACTACAGGAATTGTTTCGAATTTAGACACTGTTTTTACACAGAAATGGATAGGAGCAAATGGACCACTTCGTTGGCCCGTTTGGTCAGCTGATTCAACCCCATCTGATTCTTTCGTGTGGGGTTACTTAAAAAATACGGTTTATGAGGAACCAATACGAGACATGGCTGATTTGCAAAATAAAATTTATGCCAGTTGTGGCAGCAATTAGCCGAAACGCTTTATTAGCTGCCTGTGATTTGGCACTTAGACGTCGTTATGATATGTGCATTTATCAAAACGGGGAAACTTTCGAAAATTTGCTTTAGTTTTATTTCCTTTAAAATCATAAAATTAGGCCTTGTGTTTATGTTTTCAGGAATAAATGTTAAAAAAACGTAGTTATTTTATCATTTTAGTGTCGTATTAGTGTTATTAATGGTAACAAAAAAAAATATTATAAGAAATTCTATTCAATGCGATTATCAAAATTATGGGCGTTTGACATTAAAATTTGTTATAATTTAAAAACTACTTATTTAAATGAAAATGTGCGTAAGACAAAAAAGCCTTAGAATTGAATTTACTACTAGAATCATACATTTTCAAACTTCCTGTCACCTAAATATTTTTTCTTGGCGTCGCGACGCCCATATCGTAATCGGCACGCACGTTGTTTGAACTTCAATATATAGTCATTAGGAGTATATATTTATTGGCGTTTACAGAAATTCAGTATCTTTCTTAGTTGCCGAGTAATCGGCCTGGGGAGTTTTAACTGAATCACCTTGTATATAGCACCAGCAGCTCCTGGAATTTAAGGTTGATGGATCGAGAGATCGGAACCAAACCTTGGGTGGTTTTAAAATTTTTTTGCTTGGAACGAAATTTTTTAGGTAATATCCCAATATTCCTTGTTTTTTCTAGAACTGATTATTTCAAAATTTGTAGAATTAAGAACTCTTATTAATAAAATATAATGTTATAATTAATAAATTTTAGTAAAAGAAATGCGTAAAAAAATATTTTGTTGTCAGTTCCAACATCAATTTCAAAATGTGGTTTGGACATTGGTTGCAAGTAGTGTATCTCAAATTCCAGGTGTGACTAATATTATAACTAATTTCTTTTTTGTTTTTTTTATGTATATAAAATTTTTCTGATTTCGTGGGTATTTGGTATTTATTTAAAATCATATATTCATTTGGTTAAAAACAATACCTTAATGTAGGCATCTTCGGTAAGGAACATTAAAAAAAATACCTATTAGCAGTTGTTGCCTGAGAACAAGCAATACATTATAATATTGATATTGGTATTGATAATGTTTCAATAATTGTATGCCTTTATTTGTCGTCAGGCAAGAATTGCTTAGGTAGGTATTGATTTTAATTTTTTTTAATTTGAAGATGCCTACTTTAAAAGACGAAATGTCATTATTGTTTTTATCCTAAAATGTATATGGTTTTTAAACTATGTATTCACCAATCACCCTTGAAACCTGAAATATTCTACTGTAATTATAAGGTAACATTAGACATTTAATAAACATTGAATAAAAAATGTTACATATACAGGGTGAGTTTTAAATGCGTAATTATGTTTTAACCCTCAATATATTTCGTCGTGTACAATTAATTGGCACTGTCAAAAAAATTTTTTGAACAAAAAAAAATTTTAATTTCTGATAATTGTTTCGTCCTCCAGCCACTGACATTTTGATAGTCACTGGATAACTTTGTAAACACCGTTCACAGAAATGACGTAACTGAAGGCAGTGTTGCTACTGCCAGAGTTCGTCATCACAATTATCCTATAATTGCATGCATGGCATGAATTGCACATTTTGAATTTTTAAAAAAATTATTACTCTTTTGTCACGGACATTTTGTGAGACGATATTAGACTTATTTAATATCAGTGTAGACGCCGCACCAAAACAAATTTAATAGTTTATAAAACATTGAGCTCTTTTTTAAGAAAGCATGAAGACGCATTTACTTTAAAAGAACGAAAAAGCAGATTTGTTTACTTACCTAATACAACAGTTACTACATGAACATATCATATGGGCATAATAGCATTCCATAGCCGTTTTGTTTGTCGAGCATTTTCATCTACTTGAAAATATGCCTTAAACATATCCAGCAATAAAATAATAAAATTAGTCGCTATGGTTAATCACTAATTTTCACAAAATGAACCACCAAAGGAATAAATTATAAATAATAAATTTCGGTAACATAGTAACTCAAAACTTCGAATCACAAATTTAATCACAAAACTATAAATAACGGTATTATGCCCATTTTTGTAAATTCTAATGCAGACAGGTACGCGAACACTGGCAACACTACATGGGGTGTAGTGTTGCCAGATGTGTGAGATTTTCACATAGGTTATAAATTTCATTATAAATAAATCATGATGCTTTTCAAAAAATTTCTATTGACCTAACTGACGGTTAATTTAGCTAACTGTGCATTGAAAAAACGGGTTTTACCATCGCAACAGAAACAACAGGAAACAGCAAAAGACTATTATTTATTTGGGCTTGCACAACTTGCGCTGTTTACGCGAGGTTCCGATTTATAAGGATCCTACATACACGGTATAAAATTTAATTCAGTCTTTTTTAATGGAAGAACTGACCGAGGTCGGCGCTGACGACTTAAATTTTACTTTTTTATCACCTTTTGCTAATATTGGTGTAAAATGGTAGAAATGTTTAAATAATAGTTTTATTACTTAAAAAAAGTGCAGGTACACAAGGAAAATAATGGTATAAATACCATGAAAATGGTATGTCTTGCAACACTGATTAGGTGCGTGGTTAGATGTGTGAAGATCATAGGTTACATATGCGACGCTAATATCGCAGTTCACATTATGGCGTGGTTGAATTTTTATCATGTAATGGCCTATCCCGCAACACGTGCTGTTTTCTCAAGAAAAAATTGATCTTTTTTTTATAAAAAATGACGTATACTATCCTCCTAACCGTTCAGAGTATTAGGGAGGAATAAAATTCAAACTGTTGAGTATGACCAGTGTAAAAAGTGACAGAAGTGTGTGAAAATACTGCAAATTATTTTCCATCACCTGATATTGTGTTGCACATACAGTGTTTTACTATTAGAGACCAATTAAAATAGTAGAGAACTGATTTATTCCTTGAACACCTACACATTTCAAATTATTGTAATAGCAGAATGTAAGTACCTACTTCTTAAAAATAATAATCTTGTTATAAACTTTGAAAAAATGAGATGGGAACATTAAATTCCTCTCGAGATTCCCCTAAAAAGTTTACTGTTCATCGAAAAATTTAGTTTTAATTGTACATTCCATATGAAACGCTTAAAAATAAATGTTGATTGGTGCAAGAAAAAGTCGAAATTGTACATTTCTCACATTGAAAGGTATTTCAAAATGTTTAAAAATTATTTCAAGTGGAGCAATTAATCGTTTAAGTAGCTAATTATTTCATCCAATGTTATTATAAATTCGGGAATGAACTTAATGCTAGGGCTTAGTTTTTCAATCGTGGGTTAGCTAAACTCACACTTTTAGAATTCGAATTTTTTCAATTTTACATTTGTTTTGGAAGTGGTTATAGCAACAAATATTTTAGGCTAAAGTAACTTTTAGTTGAAGTGGTTTGTATTAGAATCTCATCAATTTTTGTGAAAATATAATGCTAGGTAACCTTCAACTTATGTTAACTCGATTGTAAAATCGCGCCTAGGTGAGAGAATTGCATAAGATATGTGGCAACGTTGCTTCAGTCCATTACATCATGTTTGCTAAGATATAGAATGTTTCCAGTAACCAGCAGTTCCAAAACAATTTCATCATTTTTTTGAAAGTCGATAACTGAGTTACACGTGGGAATTAAAAAAAAATGTGTCAGAGGGTTTCTACAGATGTCAGTAATCGGTGGTTTAAATATAACTACACACTTAAGACTCACCCTGTACATATTGATAGTAATGTAGTAAACTCGTTAAAACAATATTTTATCAATATTATTACATTCCATTTGTTGTGAAAATATGTAAAAGTAATATTTATATATCTTATTAATATAATGTAACAAAAAATAATCAAAAAGTTAGTTATTTTAACGTTGTATAAATATTTTGCTTTTACAGCCTTATATAAATAGCACAATAATATTGTGTTTGTAATGTAACAACTCAACGTCTGCTACCCTGACATAATCCGTAACATTGATGCATCATGTATTATCCTTAGAAAATAACGTAACTATGTAACCCTGATACATAATTGTTTTATTACCACAATATTTTCATGTTTAGTGGGTAGGTGTTCATTATGTGCCTATTGTAAACCACTCGCTGAAATTTTAATAATTTTTCCAGCCTTACTTTAGTTCTTGTTCCTGATCTATTCCATCCTAGATCCAATTCCTTAGCTACGATACGCTGATGAGGGGCAATAACTCCGAAACACGTGTCCGTAGCTGCATAATTGTTTCTTTTTTGGGGGGTATGGCACTAAACCTTCTTTGTTTTAATAATTTTGGTTAAAACGTTACGAAGATTCCTTAATTTATACCAAAAATTGTACTCATGTTTAACGATACTCTCGTCACATTAAACTTCAAGTGCTCATTTTTCGGAAATCACTTATTAGTTTTATGTAAAATTTTCTTTTTCACTTCTCTGTTTTTGAGATATTCGCTGTTAAAGTGAGCGCTCAATACATTCGAATAGTATAGTAGTTTTATCAGAATACGTGTAATAAAAAAAAGAAGTTATATTTTTACACTAGCCACATTTGGAGGTCACATTATATTTTTCTCTTATAACTCGTGAACGGCTGGAGATATCTAATGCCGTTCTAGTTTCTAAATTTTTGTTTATAGATAGAATTAAAACCCCCAAATCTACATATATACTTAAATGTTTTTTTTTATATATATAGTATATAAAAACTTACCTTTGTTAAATATGTGAAAAAATTTTATATAGATACAAACTATGTATATAGTTTTAGAAAAAAATATTTTTGAATGCCCCTTTATCGTTTTCAAGTAAAAATTGTGAGTTTGTGATTGAAATTTGTTTAAATAATAACATTGAGAACTGTACGATTCTGTTGTTTTGCCATCTCATCGACCACAAATTTAGGCGTAAAGGCCTAAGATCCAGGAGTTCACCTCTCACCATCTCTGCTTTATAAATAATTGACTTACTTGTTAATCAGGCTTATATGTCCGCTTTCTTCGTACCAGCATTGGGGATCGTCTCCTTCTTCAGCTGTGATAGGAAGCGTTGTCCATCACAATCACAGAATGTTCATCCAAGCATCCCAAAATGTGAGTGAACCAGTTTTCAAAAACCTCACCAGTCATTTCTTGATGATAATCTCCAGTTTTCTTTGATTCGAGGCATAGTAAACCATCCTCAACTAAACCGTTCTCGGATTCTATATGGAGGACTATAAGACGACTTCCCTTGCCTGATGGATTCTTTAACCCCGTCGTTACCTTGGATGAAAGCCTGCCTTAACGTCAAGATTGTTGTGTTCTTTCATACTTTACTTACAGTGTGGTCAGCGTTCACCCACGTTTCATCTAAGAAGTACAATTCCCTACCTTCTTCCGGGTATTTCCTGATCTCTCGTAGGAAACGTCGTCTCCAGGCGATGATCTTATTCTTTTCCCTAAGGACACTATTGCGTGACTTTTTGCAAACATAGTGCCAAACACAATAATTAATTACATGTAGAAATAAAAACTTGGTTTACTCACCGAAAGCCAATTTCTGTTTCAATGTCCTCAAAGAACTCCGTTTTAATCGAGGTAGATGTTCTTCATGCATCATCGCTAACATTTTATTCAGAGTTGGTGGTTTCAAAAAAGTCACTTTGACGTTTCAAAAAAGTCACATTTTGACGTTTCAAAAAGTCACATTGGTGGAATGTCACTGAAATTTTTTTTAGACCGATTTTGGTCATAACGAACTCAATCTCTTCCTTGACCTCTAGAATATGTGTATCAAATTTAAAAGCTTTATCTCAAAAACTGTAGCTGCTATCGCGAACACACACAGACAGAAAATACTAATAATTCGTCGAGATTCGTCCAGAAATGCAATAAAAAATTTCGAAATTTTTTTTCACGAATACATACCTTTCTCACTTTGAGGGTGAGGCAGTAATTATCTATATCAGCAACTTTTTATCAGTCACTTAAGAAATACCATTCACGTACCTTTGCCAAATCCTAGAAAAATGATCGAATTCAAAAATTGCAAAAATTGTGCAAAATCATTCCTTGTAATTTCTGATAAATAAGCATTTAGTCTCCTTAGCAAGGGATTACATTATGCTTTACCTGCAACTGAAACGTTGAATGAAATTGCAGCAAGTGTTGAAAGTAGTTAGGATCAGTAAAACTGTTTGTCAGTATTCATAGTTTGCACCATCAGAGTCCTAGGTCAGTCAAGAACCAATTATATATAGTAAGATCATTATTGATAAAATTAAAGATTCAAGTGTACCCGTAGCTAAATATAAAAGGTAAAAATGCAGATGTTAACAAATGATTACAGATTTAAAATTAATTAAGAGATATTATGAATAAAAGTCAGTCCTCTTTACGCAGACACAAAAGGAAAATATGGAAGAATGCTAAAAGATGTGATTAGTATTTTTCGTATACTTACAAATATCAAAATTAATAAAAATGTTAGCCTTTAAAGCTTTAAAAAACATAGTTTACCTAAAACTTTAAAATTTGACAGCTCTAGTAAACAGGTATATAACGCATTTTGTCCAATTTCTAAAGGAATGACACCCTTCTACTACGTGCTTTTGTAGCCCACGAAATTTTAAGTCAAAATTCTATTGACTAGGTTAAATAGGAATTTATAGTTTCATGAATACCACGTGAACTTGACCACACCTCATGCAATAAAAAATGCCTCATATAAAATGTTACAAGAATAGTTTTTTATTTCTACTAAGTAATTAAACTGATACAGCTTATATCATAAAAGATATTCTGTTCACATAAATCTTAACGTTCATAGTTAACAGTAATTAATTCTATGTTGTGTCTCACTTATAATTTAACTAGTGACCTAAAGTTCATTACAGGACATTGATAAAGTTTCATTAATGTTAATTTGATTACAAACTACAACATTTTTATGGCAATTTTATTAGTTTTCCACCAATTTATTTTACATTTGAGATAAGACAATTATCTTTGTAACAAAAGTGTCTCAAAATAAAATGTGTTTATCTAATTTGTTTTTAGGGATTATTTTAAGTTTTGCCTTAGAAAATGTCGCGGGATGATATCTCGTCTATTTGTCATCTAAAAGAAGCAATTTCGGTCTATATACACATATCGAGAATAAATAAGTGAATATAATAGCGTTTGTCGGAAAGTTTGTAAACATTTAATATTTGTTGCCATAAGTTCATGAGAAGTGAGAATTTTTCGAGAGTACAGTCCATTTGTGGGGTAGATCTCATTCTCGAACATAATGGTAGGTATTCAATTGCTGAATAAATTGTCCATCATAGGTCTCGATTACGTCTAAAAAATTTACAATAAATTTTATGGATAAATAACGAAACATTTGTAAAAAATTCGGAGTTATGTTTAAAAAAAATCCTTCTATTGTTTCTTACGCATTAAATACACGTATCCATCATAAAATTCTACGTAATATATAACAGTTAATTTCTAATAAATTGAGTATAAGTTACTTTGAAATTTAATAGAAATAACTAAATATCTTGATGAAGTAAAAAGATATACAGACATATATATCAGACTTCAAGAAAATATTCTTTATTCAAAATATTTTAGGCACCTAAATATTTCAGTCAAGTTTTAGCATCATACACACCAAATTTGCATTAAACATACTTTTGAAAGAACAAATTAGAAGAGTTTACGACACTAAATCTAAGACTGTTAGAAGAGGATATTACACAAAGTTGATGATTCAAACACCGTCTGCTGTTCATTATTCAGTTTAATAACTCCTGTAACATCACTTATTAAAACTACATCAAAGTTATCTCTTACGTTTATTAAATTTTATTGAAAATTCTGTATCTTTAAACGAAGCCGTTTAGGACATACCTACATGTATATGGAGTTTTCTGGAGTTTTCATGGTTTAAAATTTGGTGGATGTTTTTTGAAACACTCTATATAAATGTTCCCCACATGTTAAATTCTTACTAACAACACTGTATTGCATCAATGCTTGATATATTTTGCAATATAACTGATATTAAAAATATATCCATCCAATTACTATTTTCCCTTCTCCATTATCTGCAGTTTTGTCGGTTAACTGTGCAACTTAGACAAAACATGGCTTAAACCAAAAAAAGTTTCTGACATTGAAAGTGTGGATTATTGTAATATATGTCTATCACAGTTTTACAATGTTGTGGCTGACGGTGAAGATCATCTTCGTTGATCTCTCGAACACGTTAAATTTTGCATGAACGATACTTTTCATTTTTTAATATTCGAGGTGCCGATCCTAATTTCATTTTTGGCTGCGACCTGCGCTATGCGGATTCTCTTCCGGATGGACCAAAATGTCGATTTTTTGATGACCAGTTTTGAAAAGTTTCTAACAAATCAAGTTTCTCTAGATTTGCCATCTTACTAACTGACGATCGATTGATATATCGATTTAGGTACATTAAACAAATCACATATCTCTTGTTGAGCTCTAGTCATCTATTATGTTTCTATCAGATGTACCGTAAATAAATATTAAGAAAATTTTATGGAACCAGTAGAAAACTGACACTTTTATGAATTAATTATTTACTTATAACTGATATGTAAAAACTTATCTTCCCAACGCTTTTTAACAGATTTTTTTTGTTTTTTTAAATTAAATATATTTATTAGTTGGATAATATGTCAGTTTTCCTTCTTTGGCTTTTAATTTAATGATTTTATTTGCTTAGTAAGATTTTAATTTATTTTTGATACTAATAACACCTGTGTTTTATTTCTGTCTAAGTCTGTAGTTTAATGCTTATTTACGTAATTTTTATGTAATTGTTTGTAAATGGTAATGGTGGGGCAGGCTGATGCCTAGCAAGTGGGTCGCAGACGGGCACTTTTACCAACCCCCAGCTGTCCTCTCAGCCATGTACTTCTCATGCTCCCTTGTCGAATCTTTCCGAACTTCTAATGAAGAAAGTCACTCAATGCGAGGAAACTCATCTCCTCCCTTAGAAACGCCTCAGAACCGAAAATGCTATGTCTCAGGAGCCCAAACGCATTACGCTGTCCCAGGAAGTGGTAAGATGTTTCTTCACCACTGACGTTGTCGATCTGCTTCCCCGTGACAGTTTACTATCTAGGGTCACTCCCAGGTATCTAACCTCCTGCGCGAGTGCGAAAGGTTTACCATACATGATTGGTGCCCCAAAATCCTCCATTTTTCTTCTCTTGGTGAAAAAGATCATCTCAGTCTTGAAGAGAATGACTGAGAGATCTGTTTCGCCGCACCATCTTTCTATTATTCTACAGGCTACTTGCATTATGTTGCAAACGACGCGACGTTTAGAAAGCGGCTAGTCACTAGGATCAGCTCGTCGTCCACATATGACTGCGCATAGAATCCTTTCGAAGTTAAGCGCTCCAAGAGACCATCCATTATTAGACACCGTAGAGGAGGTGATAGGCAGTTGCCTTGTGGAAAGCCGCCCCCTCACCCCGACGTCCATCTGACAGTCTTCTAACGCAGGACTAACTCGTTTCTCTTCCAGCGCAGATTTCACCCATCTGACCAGTACTAGAGCAGTACTCCTAGTCCGAGGAGCATCGGAGTAGTCTTTGCTTTATCTAAGGCTCCTCAATATCGAAAAATACTGCTAGGTTGGCCTGCTTATGCAGGAGGGCCCTTTCTACCTTATACACGACGGCGTGCAGGGCTGTCTCTGTGTACCTCCCTCGCCTATATGCGTGCTGATTCTTGTGGAATGGGTACCTGGCTAGGTCCTCTTCCAACAGATATCTGTCCCCCTATCCGTTCCAGTGCATTTAGCAGGAAGGGCGTGAGACTGATCGCCGTAAACGATTTTGCAGCTGTGTAGTCCTATTTTCCAATTTTGGGGATGAAGACCACTTTAGGCTAGGAAAAGATATTCCAGTGCCAGACCACAAAAATTTCTCTTAAATGTGATAGAATAATTGATTGTAAGTATTTATTATTTTTTGTGCCACATTGTTACAATTTCCTCTGTTTTTTTATTATTTTTTCTGTGTAAATATAACCTGTATTTGGGTACTTAATTTATAATAAATAAATAAATTCATACTGTAATTTGTGCTTTTTATATTAGACTGTTATTTCGTATTGTTTGGTTGTTGATATACCTTCCTCTATATTTTTTTACAATGTAATAATGGTTACATTATTTTTATTGAGATTCTCTAGAAATACATAAAAAATATAGCTCAATGAGAGTGTCAACGTTAGATTAAAATTTTATGATACGCCAGTATAAAATTAATGGCATTTGCTACAGGCTAATGTACCATGCAACGGTAAGTTTAATGTTTAGTTACGTAATTATCGATAAAGCTGTATTAAGTAAAAGTCTTTGCTGGGTAGTATAAACAATTTTTAAAACAAAATGTACTCAAATATGATCTTATGCGAATAATTATACTTTATAGATATATATAATGTGTATAGAAAGTTAAGGATATTGGAAAAATCACACTTGAATACATCCCTGCAGAATTTTTTTCAGTATGTATGCAGCTGGATGGTTTCTAGATGTTCAGAATAAAAATGTTGTTTCTCTTTTTCATCGCAACTTGTTTTTATAATTTTCGAATAGATACAATTTATTCTCATTTCAAAATTTTGAATATTGCAACATATCATCGTGCAATGTTAAAATTTATTAATGTAATAATTTCTTAATAATCGAATAAATGCAAACAATGAATACAGAAATTATTATGTCGTTGTTAATGTTTCAACTTTCTAGATCTTAGATTATCCAGAAAATTAATGTATCATGCAGCAACATTCATATTAGAAGTTAGAGATTGGTTTTTAAATACTTGTGTTTGTTACATTCCATTTCATGTATAAGTTATTGTAACGTATTGCTTCAATGACTTAATCTGACAAAGAAATGTACAAAATAAATAATATTCATGTACTGTTAGTACAAACGCATGTTTTAATTTTTTCATTAGATATAAACAGAAAATATTATCTTATATTAGTTTAATAAAAATGATAAAATAGTCACTTTATCTTGAGTCTCCACTATGATAATCCTCTTGTTCAAGATATAAAGTTGGATAATTTTTTTAGTAGTTGAAGTTACATAATGACAAATTTTTATTATTACAATCATCATAATTTATTATGATATAATCAATAAAAGCAAATGCAATTGTCCAAATGCAAATTAATTATATTAACCTTTAAAAAATCATTTGAATTTTTTTACATTAGTTAAATAGAATTATTTTGTTGCACTAATTCTTCTGTTTACAGTTATTATAGTACTTTATATAACCAGTGGCTAAAATGGTGTTTTTTTTACAAGTGGGGCGTTTATAGTACGAACCGCGGCGAGTGCTATAAACCACACGAGTAAAAAAAAACACATTTTAGTCTCGAGTTATATACAAAATTTTGTGTATCGCCATTCGAAATTAGAAAACAGTATAATTTTGTAAAAATACGGAAAATTGACAAAGTTACCGTATAATGACTAAATTTTATTGCTGTTTCCATAGAAACCAACAATAAAACAACTAAATATTACACGATTTAAACGTCGCATTTGACACATTCTACTTTACAATCATTATTATTTGGAACAAAATGTGTGACAGTGAGGATGATTTTATTCCTGGTACTCCTCCGGAAATCAAGGAGCAAGCAATTGCTGTAACTTTAGATTTATTACCAGCGAAATCTAGAAAATTGTACGAAAAAGAATATGATTTATTTATGCACTGGTGTAAGCAGAACACTGTAACATATCTGAGTCTGTTCGTTTGACTTATCTATCTGAAAAACGAAAACCTTAAAATGTTCAAGTCTCTGGTCCAAGTTTTCTATGCTTAAAGCAGTTTTGAATGAAAAGAATAATGTAGATGTATCCAATTATCAAAAAGTAAAAGCTTTTTTTGAAAAGCCAATCCACTGGGTATAGGGCTAAGAAATCTAAGGTTTTTGACAGAGCAGATGTCGAGCGTTTTTACTAGAAGCACCAGATGAAAAGTTTTTAATGTTGAAAGTTGTATTAATAATGAGTTTAACTGGCTCTTGTCGTCGAGAGGAACTCTACAATATGACCATCGATGACATTGTGAGAAAATACTGCATGCTGGTTGTTAAAGTACCTGATTCAAAGACCCACATTGAAAGAACTTTTACGGTAATTGGTGAGACAGTTAATAGAATAAATCCACTAAATATTTATAATAAATATGCAGCTATTCGCCCTACTCATGTGAATCACAAAGGGGTCTTTCTTCAATATCGAGGAGAAAAATGTATGGTCCAACGAGTTGGTATTAATACATTTTCAAAAATACCAAGTATTATAGCTAAATATCTTAACTTATCTAATCCTGAGCAATATACGGGTCACAGCCTTAGGAGATCTTCGGTATCACTATAAGCTGGTTCTGGAGCTGATATTCTTACCTTAAAACGTCATGGGGGATGAAAATCCTCAACAGTTGCTATGGGATATATAGAAGATAGCATCCAGAACAAAAGAAAATGTCAAAACAGATATTTTCAAACAATACTACAGAAATTACTGTGTCTGCCGATGTAGTCGTTGGTGAAAATCAGACCAACCACAATATTAATATAAATGAATCGAATATTTTTCGCACATCTGAAACTATAATTCCAGGAATAAATATAAATGTTAGTAACAGTTCAATTTTCGTTAAATTATAAATAAAATTGTTCATGAAATTTGTTAATAATTAATAAATATTTGATGTAAGAACTTTAATTTGTTGTCTATTGACTATTAAATTTTATTTTCACACTGTGAAATAAAATTTCTTTATTTCACACTTTTTTTTTATTTTTCACTTGTCAATAATGAAATTGTTTTGGTTCATTGAAACTGTCCAATAAATGCCATTTTAGGATATGGCGTTACAAAAACATTATTTAAACATTCAGTAAAGAAACAGGTTTGAAGTATTAAACATAAAACACGCCTTTAACATTTTATATAAAATTAAAAAAATACCTAGTACCATTGATGAAATAATTTGCAATACCGACTAAATTTTTATTGAAATTCAAATGCCCTGTAGTTCCTGTCGGTAGTTGTATTTTTCTACAGGTGTTAAATAAATAAATTATTACGAAAATTCGTTATTTTCAATTTTTAGTGTCATTCAGTGGTACATTTATTCATTAAAAGACCTTTTTTATTTTCCACAAGTAGTTTCTCTTTACAAATTAAAGATTTATGGGGGATATATTATTAGATAATAATAGTAGCCATTTTAGATAAAGACAATTCTAGTGCTGGAGTGGGTTGGAACCTTTGATGTGAAGATAACACTGGCACAGTTTTCAATGAAACACCAAAACTATATACTGCACTCGACGCGCGTTTCGCCAACCAAATTGGCATCATCTGGAGATCATCTGAAGATGATTAAAACAATTCTAGGACAAATCTTGTTTAGCAGTTGTTATAATATATGATATTTTGCAACTCTTAGTGACCCTCGTAGGCACATAAATTGCATAAATCTGTGAAGTAAATATAAAACTAAGGTTAAACTAAATCCACTTCTTGTTGAATATATTTTATTTTCACTTCGATTTTCACAATAAGAATTAGACATCATAAAATAATTGATCGTGTAGTAATAAGTTTCCTATCTTGTAGATGTTCCCCTATTTAAAAACTGGATTTTTTTCTTTTCAATTACTTCACGTGAAAATGTCTAATTTACAGATTTTCTGTAAACCGGCGCATCCGCCCAAAAAGTGTACCAATTCTCTCGTCTTCTTAACTTGTGCCTTGAGGCCCCTTCTTTTGAAATCACCGACTACATTGCACCAAAAGCGTATAATTTCTAACATACTTCAAAGATTTCTTCTACTCTGGATTAAAATAATAAGTTCACTGCAGTTTTTATATTCTGTTGTGACTGCCTCTTGTGATTTCCATCTCAACTATTAAAAGGTCAACATTCTCTTAAAATTTTCCTGAATTAGAAGTGAATACGCATGATTCCTGCCCATACTTTTGCGCAAAATATGAGTATTTTCATCACTTCTGGCTAATCAATAAAAAAAGTTTTTCGTCACGGAAACAGATGGTTTTTTTGAAAATTGGGTTTCTTGCGGTCCTTTTCGTCATAATTTCACTGAATTGAATTCACCTATTCTAAATATACTCAGTTATTTTAAGTAGGAATAATAGCCTTATAATTTTAAGATGGCGATTTGATGCAAAATGGGCCAGGAGTCATGGAAAACCAATTTCTGTTCCAGTCGATGTTTCGGTTTATATTAAATCCTCCTCAGCTTTTTGGAAATAATATATAATATACATAATGTACAAACAATTGTAAGACATATTATAAAATTACACTGGTCTGCAACGAGATCCTCCTTTAAAAAATTATGCTATAAGTATGAAGATTTTAATGCTCTGAATCTATTCCCGTTAGCCGATTTTTTCTATCCGTCTAGATTTTTTTATATGAATTTTTTTTAAATTTCATAAATTTTTGTTTTTTTTTAAATTTTTTTGTCAACATCAAGAACAGTATACATACTTAGCAAAATAAGTTTTAGCAAGTTGTAAGAGAAAGAAAGAAAGTATTGACAGTGATTTTTATGGTAGTAGATATGCGCATGCGCAGTATTCGCTGTGACTTTACTTTCTTTCTCTTACAACTCGCTAAAACTTATTTTGTATGTATGTATACTGTTCTTGATGTTGACAAAAAAAAAAATTTAAAAAAAAAACAAAATTTATGAAATTTAAAAAAAAATTCATATAAAAAAATCTAGACGTGATAGAAAAAATCGGCCAACGGGAATAGGATTCAGAGCATTAAAATCTTCTTACTTATAGCATAATTTTTAAAGGAGGATTTCGTTGCAGACCAGTGTTATTAAATTTAGTTCATTATGTGATATGATGTATTATTATAAATAACACAACTACATTTAGAATTCCAACAATTGTTTAAAAATTACTAATTAATCAATGCGCAGTAAAATAATAAAATAATTAGACTACGTATTATACAAAAAATATAAAAAACGAAAAACAAGGGTTAATAGTAAGATCCTCACATTGAAAGTAGGTTTTCCGTATTTGCCATTAAATCTAAATTTTACAAATTGCAAACAACCATTTTAGATACTAAACAAGCACAGTAAGAATTATTATTTATTTTTAAAACTACCAAACTCACAGTCAAATTATTATTTAAATATGGAGAGAATGCTAGTTTAAAGTGTTTTTTCTTATAATGATCTGAAAAAAAAAACATAAAAACCACGAAAAATATTTATAGTTATTAAAAACTCTATATTTTAGTAGGTATCTTATTTTATCAATTAAATTAAAATAAGCCGTGTATAGATTTTCTACATCTGATCTCTTATGTATGCTCTTCTTGTATTTTTTTTACAGGTATTTTTTCATTGAGTAACTTTTTAAAAAAACTGGTTGTAGGTCTATAATTAACTTAATTACTCATTGGTGAATGTTGTTTGGGCTATGTTCTGCAAGGTCAGTAGGGTTACTTTTTCCTTTCTTATGGGGTTATGTACGTTTTTCATCATGTCTGTGTTCATTTACTCGTGTTGTAAATTATCTACCCATCTGTCCTATATATAGGGTTCTGCACTTTCACTCCGGTATTCGATTATGGCTTGGTATTCATCCAAATACAGGATTAAGGTAGAAAAGAAGGGGCATTTCTGAACATTATTTCCGAATATAGAGTGTCCTAAAAAAATTCTGAATTGTATGAAAATTGGGAATTATACTAATTACTGGATGCAGGGCCGGATTAACACCTTTGGAAGCCCCTGGACAAAATAACTGTTGCGTCCCCCCAATATAAATTAAAACAAGTCAATAAAAATTATGTAATTGATATGACATTTTTAAACATATTTTCTTATTTCTTAAAATAAATGTAAAAAATAATAGTACTCTCACGAAAAAAACAAGACTATAAATAAATCCTTTTTCTTTTTTTTTTTTCTAGAAATGCATAAATACGAAGCAATAATATGTCAGATTTTTTAAACTAAACATTCTCTTATAGATATTTAAAAAAAACGAAACAAGCTAAACATTAAAAGAAAACATTAAACAAATCATAATTCATTTGTCACAGAAAAGAAACACTATCATATATTAATATAAAGAAAACAAAATAATGTGCACAACCTGAAAAAGCTATTTCCATTTTCTTTTCTTCGTCTTTAAAAAACTTTAATAATCTCGTTTGTATTTAGTCCATTAGGAATAAAATTCTCAATGGACAATAAAGCCATCACTTAGGTTTTCATGATGCCAGGTGTCCCCTAGATTCCGGGGGCATCTGGACAATTGCCCATTTTCTTATATGGATAATCCGGCTCTGGATGGATGTCTAAATCTTAAGACTACGTTATAAAGGGAAAAAAACTCATTCAAGATTTAGATATACGATTTATGTTTTAGGAGACCACCGAGTAAACGCTATGCTTGTGAAACAAAAATAGTTGTTATTTCTCAAGCTCCTGTCGTAAATGACACGCCGTATATTAGAACATAAAGTATATAGTGCATCTTGAAAATGAGGTATCTAATAGCTTATGGGATGAGCTATTAACTTTGAATCTGCTCTTTTCCAGTAATATGGGGCAATAAACGTGTTTACTTTATAGTGGTTGATGTGGCCCGTAAAGTACGCTTACTCTTTATCGTCCTAATAAAATAAAAGATGTGCAGATCCTACATTTTACAACCTTTATTTTTTAATTTAAATCCTCTTACAAAATCAATTAATGTATTCGTATCTTGTCATTAAAATTGATGATGTAAATCGTATTGCCAAAGTAGCAACAGAACAGGTTATTTTATTATATTATGGCATGAGGAAGACAAAAAATAAAAAGTTGTAAAATCCGTTATATTTTTTATAAGACAAGGAATTAAAATCACAAATTGTTAATGTAAGTACACTTTATGTTATTCTTGGATTACATGTGGCGAATTTTCTTTATCCTACAATAAATAAGTATGTAAACTTGCACTTTAAAAAACTGATGAAAATAAAAAATGTTATACAAAATTTGTTGAATGAATTGTAACATATATATATATATATATATATATATATATATATATATATATATATATATATATATATATATATATATACAGGGTGAGCCACGGTGGGTGGGAGTATTAGAAGTATATGGAGAATGGATCAACCGATTGCTTTGAAATTTTGGTTACCAAGATAATCGAGTATGATCTCTCCAACTAAAATAATTTCGAAAGTGCGGTGTTGCCACTTATACGTAAAACTGGCAATATCTTCGTTATTTTAAATGGAATACCCTGTATTTTTTGCTTTTTTGGATCGTCGTCTCTTTCTGAGTAACTTTTGTTAATATTTCCCTATACCTATCTCAAGCCGTTTTCGAGATAATAATTCTTTTCTGAATTTATTGCCAAAAATTTGACTTTCAGTAAATCGTGTTTTCTCCTATCTACGCAGTAATTAAAAGATAATTTTTTAGTTGCGGCTAGGCAAGGCCTGGGGGCATCTCCTCATTAATCAAATGTTTCGAATATCATACAGGGTGAGTTAGAGAACGCTTTCTACAAGTTACTTAGAAAAATGCACGAAAGTCAATTTTTTTAAATAGAATGCCCTGAATATTATTACTGATTCGGAAAGGCGATACATTTACCTCTTTAGGAAGGTAATATACTCTATACCTAATGCACACCGTTTGTATTTATGGGCACTTTTCTGTAACCTTACCAAGAATATTAGTCTTCTGGTATATCATAACGGGTGGGCCATGAAATTTTTGTTTTGTCATTTTGTAATGACAACAGATGTTATTTTTCTAAATAAATTTGACGTTAGTGATATTTGCACCTAATTTGAATAGCTATGTAGCACAAATATGGCAGAAAATAATTATACAAACACGGCTTTAATTGATTTGTTTATTATCCATGGACAGTGCAATAAGATTATCAGCAGAACTTGTAGAAGATTTAATGAGAAATATCCGAATTTGCCGCAGATCAGAGGAATTTTATAAATTTTGGTTCATCATTAAGAGAACAATAACAGTGTCAGTATTAGGAAAAAAATAATAACTAAGCAGCAACAACAGTAACAAAGTCTAAGTAGCAATAACAAATAATACCAATAACACTAATAAATATAAAAATCTTTAAAATATTGTTATAATTGTTCGAAATGTAGACCGTTAACTTCCAGACACTTTTGTATACGACGATGGACGACGTTTGTTGTAGTAGCTCTTATTTCAGCGGGGTCCAAGTTTTCAATCTCTTGAATCACTCGACGTTCTAATTCTTCCCTGGTGTGGACTGGAGTTTTATAAACTCTATCTTTAAGAGTACCCCAAAGATAAAAATCTAACGGGGTAAGGTCAGGGGACCTCGGAGGCCAATTCCACGGTCCCAAACGTCTAATCCAACGATCATCGAAAAAGCGGTCCAACTCCGTACTAATTTCGTGTGTACAATGTACAGGAGCCCCGTCGAGTTGATACCAACAAGTTATATATTTTTCAATTGACATAATATCAAGTCTTCCACAATTGTTCTAATTATATCTAAATATTTTCTGGAATTCAATTTTTCGTCGTATATGTAATATTTTATTTTGTCATCCATTAACATACAAAACACATTGAAACTAAATTTGACTTGAAAGCCAGCCTCTCTAGTAACGTGGGGTTGTCTGTGGCCCAATGGTGACGATTTCGTGTGTTACAAATCCCTTCCCTAGAAAATTTTGATTTGAGTCCTCTTGCATACGTACAAGTAACATTTCATAAAATTCTATTCTCTGTAGATAATCCTGAGGCATGAGAAATTGGACTCTTGTAAATTTGTAATTATGCATTTTATGGTTTGCTAGTATTCTTCGAATGGATGAATATGGCAATGCTAAATCCCGCTCAGCACAACGTATGGAATACTGGGGATTTGCATGAAAATATGCTAGCACATTGATTTCATTTACCTCGTCAGATGTCACAGGTTTAGGTAAATTTCTTGCTTCTCTTAATGACGAACCAAAATTTATAAAATTCCTCTGAATTCGTAAAAACTTTCTGTTGTTCATCTGCGCAAATTCGAATATTTCTCATTAAATCTTCTGCTGAAGTTCTGCTGATAATCTTATTGCACTCTCCATGGATAATAAACAAATCAATTAAAACCGTGTTTGTATACTTATTTTCTGCCATATTTGTGCTACATAGCTATTCAAATTAGGTGCAAATATCACTAACGTCAAATTTATTTAAAAAATAACATCTGTTGTCATTACAAAATGACAAAACAAAAATTTCATGGCCCACCCGTTATGATCTACCAAAAGACTAATATTCTTGGTAAGGTTACATAAAGTGCCCATAAATCGAAAACGATGTGCATTAGATATAGAGTATATACCTTTTTAAATAGGTAAATGTATTGCCTTTCTGATTCAGTAGTAATATACAGGGCATTCCATTTAAAAAAATTGACTTTCGTGCATTTTTCTAAGTCACTTATAGAAAGCGTTCTCTAACTCACCCTGTATGATATTCAAAACATGTGATTAATGGAGGAGATGCCCCCAGGCCTTGCCTAGCCAATACTAAAGGAATTATCTTTTAATTGCTGCGTAGGTAGGAGAAAAAACATGATTTACTGAAAGTCAAATTTTTGGCAATAAATTCAGAAAAGAATTATTATCTCGAAAACGGCTTGAGATAGGTATAGGGAAATATTAATAAAAAGTTACTCAGAAAGAGACGACGATCCAAAAAATGCAAAAATATACAGGGTATTCTATTTAAAATAACGAAGATGTTGCCAGTTTTACGTATAAGTGGCAACACCGCACTTTCGAAAATATTTTAGTTGGAGAGATCATACTCGATTATCTTGGTAACCAAAATTTCAAAGCAATCGATTGATCCATTCTCCATATGCTTCTAATACTCCACCCACCGTGGTTCACCCTGTATATATATATATATATATATATATATATATATATATATATATATATATATATATATATATATATATATATATATATATATATATATATATATATATATATATATATATATATATATATATATATATATATATATATATATATATATATATATATATATATATATATATATATATATATATATATATATATATATATATATATATATATATATATATATATATATATATATATATATATATATATATATATATATATATATATATATATATATATATATATATATATATATATATATATATATGAATAGTGGTGAGAGGTATGAAACTTCTCATATGGTCTGAATGCTACTATCCGACCGACATCATAGATGTCTCTGTGGCGGATAGCGACTTTATCAGAGCAAGTACCGAGGAGCGGCGACCCCTCGCCCAGGTGGACTAAACTAATGTGATTAAATATGATTTGAAGGCACGACCCTCGGGGGGCGAACCCCCCGACCTGCATTGAATTACACCTTCAAATCATGATAGATCGATAGCCAATATCATTTGTCAAAAATTCCTAACCAGACATCGATCTATCATGATTTGAAGGTGTAATTCAATGCAGGTCGGGGTATTTGCCCGCTGAGTAGTTGTTTCCTTCAAATCATATTTAATCACATTAGTTTAGTCCACCTGGGCTAGGGTCGCCGCTCTCGGTACTTGCTGTGATGCAAGTCGCTATCCGCCACAAGACATCTATGATGTCGGTCGGATAGTAGCATTCAGACCATATGAGAAGTTTCATACCTCTCACCACTATTCACTTCACCTTAGTTGGTATATAACTAGCAGGTTGGCCACTATCATTTGTCTGTTCCATAACCTATGGCATACTGAAGAGAACAAATAAGTTCGAAATCGATCTATGTCTGGTTAGGAATTGACAAATGATATTGGCTATCGATCTATCATGATTTGAAGGTGTAATTCAATGCAGGTCGGGGTATTTGCCCGCTGAGTAGTTGTTTCCTTCAAATCATATTTAATCACATTAGTTTAGTCCACCTGGGCTAGGGGTCGCCGCTCTCGGTACTTGCTGTGATGCAAGTCGCTATCCGCCACAGAGACATCTATGATGTCGGTCGGATAGTAGCATTCAGACCATATGAGAAGTTTCATACCTCTCACCACTATTCACTTCACCTTAGTTGGTATATAACTAGCAGGTTGGCCACTATCATTTGTCTGTTCCATAACCTATGGCATACTGAAGAGAACAAATAAGTTCGAAATCGATCTATGTCTGGTTAGGAATTGACAAATGATATTGGCTATCGATCTATCATGATTTGAAGGTGTAATTCAATGCAGGTCGGGGTATTTGCCCGCTGAGTAGTTGTTTCCTTCAAATCATATTTAATCACATTAGTTTAGTCCACCTGGGCTAGGGGTCGCCGCTCTCGGTACTTGCTGTGATGCAAGTCGCTATCCGCCACAGAGACATCTATGATGTCGGTCGGATAGTAGCATTCAGACCATATGAGAAGTTTCATACCTCTCACCACTATTCACTTCACCTTAGTTGGTATATAACTAGCAGGTTGGCCACTATCATTTGTCTGTTCCATAACCTATGGCATACTGAAGAGAACAAATAAGTTCGAAATCGATCTATGTCTGGTTAGGAATTGACAAATGATATTGGCTATCGATCTATCATGATTTGAAGGTGTAATTCAATGCAGGTCGGGGTATTTGCCCGCTGAGTAGTTGTTTCCTTCAAATCATATTTAATCATATATATATATATATATATATATATATATATATATATATATATATATATATATATATATATATATATATATATATATATTTAAATATACAAGGTGTTCAAAAAGTAATCTGTCAAACTTCGGCAGCAATCCAGATCTCAATCTATTGGACTTCTATTTATGAAAATGTATGAGATCTATCGTACATAAAAATCAAAATAACACTCGATAAAAATTACGACAGATACTTCAAGCAGTTGGAAATATTAAAACTGAATTAGAATAACTATTTCACTTAAGGCAGAATATTAGACTAGTAGATATAGCTATAGATAGTTTACCCGGAATAGTTTTCTCTACGTAGATAGGTTGTCATAAATAATACAAGGTGGTTAGTTTGTGTTTTTGAAGACCTGTGATTTGATTTCTCCCCAGCTGGGTTATTATTCTTTTATTAAGTTGGGCGCCACGTGACTTGCTACGCCTCGAAAAATAATCTTAGTTTTATTGCCTTAGTATTTGATCGTAGGAATGGAATTTTCTCAAGGTCGATTTTTATTATACGGAGAGATAAGATAGCCTGTTCTTAGCCTCGTTGAATTTTCTGGGTGCCTTTGGCTACGCTAGCACAGCTGAGCAAGACTTCAGTAATTCCTCTTCGGCGTTGCTGGCTTGAGAGACCTGTTTCTACCTCAGACTTCGTAGCTGAAGGATTTAATCAAGCGGTTTATGTTTTTTATTTATTATTTATGGCTAAAAAAATTTTGCACAGGGGTCCCTGGTAATTTGGCTTTTTCCTAGGTTGGAAATGACTATGAAATACTGAAAATATTTTTTCAGTTTAAAAAAAAATAAAATTGAACGGGGGAGGGGGGTCTCTGCAAAAATATTTTTTGGTTCCCTGTGAGCGCTTTTTGAATTATGAAATTGAGTTTTTCAAAGTCGCTACAAAATTGAAATTTATTTGTGAGATCAGGTGATTTGCGAGTGTAAAATTTTTTTGACTGTCGTTAGGACCAGAAATAAAATTGGACAAGGGGGTCCTTTAGATGAACGTAAAATTCACAATCACAAAACACTTTCAAAAATTCTTGAAAAAATTGTTGAAATTCAGCAGACTAGACAGCAAGTTGACCTACAACTCGTATACTACTAGCCTACCCAAAAGGTCGATTTGTAGAACAAAAAAAAAAATGTATTAAAAATTTCCTGTCGGATTCGAAAAAAAATTGTTTGAGCAGTGTATATTTTTTTGCTTAATGTGATTTTATCAAAATAAAAATAAATCTAAAAATTTATTTTCAAGACTATCGAAAGTTATTAAAAATTTAAAAATGATTTTTTTTATGTCCTGGTGGACTAACAAAATGTTTTAATAAAATTTATTTTTTGTAAAAATTTTGGCGGTCGATTCTTAAAACTCAAAAAATTTCAATAAATTCTGAAACCTTTATGGCAACCTAGTAAACACCCGGAAAATTTAGAATTAACCAATTTATGATGAATAAATGAATTGAAAATGAGTGAAGCTTTGATTTTTGAAACAAGTTAAATTTGTTTATATAAAATGAGGTTCGAGAATTTTCTCAAAAGCCAAAACCTCGCGAAAAAAATAATTTTGAAAAATAATTTCAAGTCTCTAAGTATGCAAGTCACTTACTTATCTGTCCTCGGAGATCTCAGACGATGATATTCATTTGCAATAACATTTAATTTTTTATTAGTATACATCCTACGTCCGTGGGCTTGTGGTTTTCTAAGTTTAATAAATAAAAGACATCGTAGAGTTTTACAATAAAACCTGATGACGGAAGACTCTCATTCCACGAACGATAAAAGCTGTCGAAGAAGTGCATCTGGTTTTCTGCGGTGGATACTGTAACAATATTTTATAGGTAGTGGACGCCGTCTTCGTGTCTTGAATACCAAAAAATAACCCAGCCGGGCGCTTGGAGAAATTTCTTAGTGCCTATATTATGACTTCTGGGGCTCTGGGAGATCAATTTACTTGTGAAACGAGCAACGACAGACTGTTTTGAGCGCTGTAGATCAGTTGGTGTTTATTAATCCGGTTCACAACCGGTTTTAGATTAAAATTTATCGTTCTCGAAGGGACATCAAGTCTATGTTAATGAAAAAGTTAAGAATTTATACTTTTAAAATGATTTTACTATTACAATGTTTTCGCGTGGATGTTGGGGAAGTAATTGTTTTAACTCGTCTGAAATTTTATATTTATAGGGGTTGTGTCGTCATCTATTGCGATGTTACCATGATGTCATGGTTTTGCCAAACGCGTAAAAAGGACAAAAACTACCCCACTTTAAAAGCTCCCGATATGGTGAAAGCTCCGATGCGGTCTGTCTATCTGAATGGTCTATATGGTGTACCAAACTCCCATTTTACAAGTTTAAGTCTCGTATAGAAAAATTTGGCGATTAATTAGGCGCTACGGAAACAATGATTGTTGCATGAAATTATTATTATTAATTTGTCTTAAACTATTTTATTTTAATATTAATTGCTACTTGTTTAATTGACTACATTATTTTTTAAGTGTGTGCGACTAGCATCTTTTAAAAATTTATATGATACCAATGGAGAAATTCAGCTCTTACTATTTTATGATGGCTTTGGCCTGTGATAATTATTAGCTTCTGTCGACCACTGAAATTAAAATTTTGTAGGGCCTCTCGGACTGCAATAAAATCATTCAGACCGGTTTGTAATTCTTATTTATGAGCTTCTCTATGAGTTTTGGTCAGTTTGATATTTTCCAATGCATCGCGACGCCGGCCGGCGCGCTTATACTGCGGAGCGGTTTTTTAATGAAAATTAATTTTACTATTTTGGCTTTTAAAAATCGGAGAATTGAGATAAAAAATTGCAGTTTGAAGATTTGATTATGGGTTTTATTCTTTATCTATTTTGCTAAAAAAAGTGATGTGACATGTGATATTTTGAAACCGTATAGTGTCAGTCTCGGACACTTTTTTAAATGTTTCTAATGGCTGAGGGCCTTCTATGTGACCTGGGTAATTTTTTGGCAATTTCATTTTTTCAAGTTTATTAAATTTTTTGTAGAATTTTGATTCTACAACATGGTGTTATCTTATGTCAAATGGAGTATCCGAGCGAAACGACCTGTGCACACCCACCTATCGTCCTATTGTTTCAGCAATCTGATCTCCAACTTACCACCTATCAAAATGGTTAACAGAGGAGTTCAGAAATTTACCTATTGCACCACCTAGTTTCTTTGTCATTAATTCCAACGATTTCATTAACAAGATGAAAAATATTCAGTTGTAAGGAAGTGAAATTTTGATCTCCTTTGACGTTTGTTCATTGTTTCCAAGTGTTCTGATACCACAGACCTTGGACTGTCTTAAGGATCTACTCGAATTAAACAATCTCAGTCAAAATGTAGTAAAAAAAATATATTCTAGTCACTAAAACTTTGCATGAAACAAAATTGCTTTCAATTAAACGATAATTTCTTCGAACAACATGAAGGAACAGCAATGGGCAACTCTTTGTCACCAGTCTCTTCATGAACAGATTCTAAACAGAAGCAAAAGAAGAATTCGAGTATATTCCTAGGGTTTGTCTTAGGTATGTGGATAATATATTTGCAGTGTATGATACAAAAGTCGCTGATATTGACAACTTTATTTCTAAATTAAGCAGTCGTTTAAGTCAGTTAAATTCACATATGAAACTGAAAACTCTGGGCAACTACCATTTTTAGATGTATTATTAATTAAAAATAGTGAAAGTAAGTTAGAATTTGACATATACAGAATAGATACCTGCATTCTAAGATATATTCTTAAGGACTCTCACCATTGTGCTCAACATAAAATAGCGAGTTTAATTTTCTAGTCCGTCGTCTATTAAGCTTCCTCCTCAATAAGGAGAGGTTTGAAAAAGAAAAGGCATTGATTAAGGATATAGCTGCGAGTAATGGATATTCTGTAAGTTTAATTGATAGAATAATTAGGAAACGAAATTTTAAAAAGTCTCTTCGAAATTCCTCGACTTTTCAAAATGAAAGAGAAAATTCGAAATTTGTATCGATTCCATTTGATCCTCGAGTCACCCGTGGTATTGGTAAGTTTTTTAAAGATATAGGTATGACAGCGACAATAAACTACAACAACTTTTAGGCAATCCAAAAGACAAAATTGAAATAAACGAAAAAAAATTACGAAATTATCTGTAAGGACTCTAATCAAAAGTATGCTGGACAAATTAGACGATCAATTCAACCTAGATTCAAAGAACATATGGCCCATCTCAAACATGGTAGAACAGATAAGTCTAGTGTTGCCCAACATGCGTTTGAGAACAACCATAAAATAGATAATAGTAATCTAAGATTAATTAGAAATGTAACAAATACTAGACAGCTGAATGCATTTGAAAGCTTGGAAATCACAAATTTCCTGTCGAACTAGGTTTTAAAATTATTATTAGTTAATTTAAAAATTTAATAAAAAAACACGTGTATTTAAAAAATAATTTTTTAGTACATTTTCTTTACTTTTCTGAAAGTTAATGTATGGATGAAAGTCAAGTAAATCCTATTTTTTCTTTGTATATAATATTTTGTAATAAAAATTTACATTTTTATTTATTGAATAATTAAAAAATGTACGAATATCGTCATTTATCTGATAAATTCAAATAAATGTATAATGTCGAATTCTGACTAAAAGCATGAAGAGAAATCTTTAACAAATTATGCAATAAAAAACAAAATTAACTAAAATGCGTTTCAAATACATAATTTTTATCACATATTTTTATTTCGATTTTTTTTGTGTACTTTCGGTATAATTTTCTTCAGAACTTTCATACTCATCTTCGAAATTTCCATTATCGTCTTGAGAACTTTCATTATCATCTTGCAGTAACTTGCGATTCATCTTAAACAAAATTATCAGTATTAGTTTCTAAATCTTCTATAACATCAGGTCAATTAAGGTTGACGCTATTTTCAAAATCTTTACTAGTACATATTTTTCACATTACAGAGCATTGCAGTTGCATAAGAGACCTAATTTACAACTACTTTGTTGGATAATTAAAGCATAGGACTGAAACAAACGAAATTAATACAGTTATTTATGACTTTGACTTTTTAAGAAGAAAGTTGCACAGGCACCTGATATTTTGGAGCAGCAATAATTTAAACAAAAGGTTTCTTAATATGAATTGGTTCAACTGGTTATCAGTTAGAAGTCCTTAATTTATCCCACTCCAACGAAACCGCTCTCCAGAGAAGGAAAGTCACGAGAATATGGGTTTTTGCGATTTTCAGCTCTCCCGTTTACAAAAATGGTTATATACAAAATTAAAGCCTATAAAATTCTCTATAAAAAAGGTCTTATACAATTTTATCACCAGATGCATATTTCTACCAGTAATTAACGTCCAAAATTGAGCTAAGTTGGGCGGCCTTTAAATTGTCAAAATATTTACTATGTAACGTCTCCTTTGGAGCAGATATACTGTCAGTCTGTTGATTTCTATTATAATAAGAATATGTTGGTAGATTTCATATACCTGCTTGAGTTTAGTAATAGTAAACATCTGACTTTATAATAATACAATTAGACACTTTTTGACGACATAGGAATGCGGAAGACGGAAAGATCTGCTTTGTACGATTTATTTTCTCCACTGGTTACTCCAATAATACTCAGCAACTCTAAACACGTTATAGATGGTGGCTTTCTACTTCTTCGTGTTGTCTGGCGTCAACAAGAGACGTTTTCTAATATTTTACAAAAATTTGTTGATTACGTTTAGAAATACTACAGAGCCAGTAGTGTAATTGTTTTCGAAGGTTATCCAGAAAACGTCACTTATGCCAATGTCGCATTTGATGACTCGATAACAGTGACTATGTCACGGAAAACATTTCTTGCAAATGAGAAAAATAAACATCGACTTATCTCAATATTGTAAGAGGATGTGGATTTATTAGTGCTTTTGACAGCTCTGGATAAACCAGTATCTAATGTTTATTTTATGAAGCCTGGTAAAGGCAAAGTTCAAGAAAAGATTTATTCACCTAATAGTTTCAAACATTCAACAATTGCAGAACATTTATTGCTCCCTCACGTCTTCAGCGGCTGCGATACGACCTCAGCCTATTTTGAAAAAGGTAAAAAAGGAAAAAAAAAATTTTTTAAAAAATTGATGAAACACGTCGACCTTGTTTCCAAGGGGGACATATTTTAATGTAATACTTGTATACCTATCATCATCCCTCTATCCTACACGGCCACCCCCTCAGAAAATTCAAATGGCAAAGGGGGTCGAGTGATACATCTTTTGAAAGGCCTTTCAATTCTCTACATAACTGTATATTTTTTAAACTTTTATCGATTCGTTCCTGAGAAATAATTGTTTCATTATTTTAGGTTCGGGAAATAAAAATAAAAGAAGCAGTTTAAATTATCGTATGTATTGTTCAAAATAACCCCCACCGACTTCCATACAGTAGTATAATCTGTCTTGAAATTCTGTACGACCATTTCTGAACACATCTGGAGTCAATAAACGGCATTCTCGAACATTTTTTCACGTAACTCTTCCAGAGATGCGGGTTTTGTTGCAAATACCTTCGATTTCAAATGTCCCCACAGAAAGAAATTCAAGGGAGTTAAATCGGGTGACCTAGAGGGCCACTCCACAGGACCTCTTTTTCCAATCCATCGCTTAGGAAACCGATGATCCAAAAATTGACGGACTGCTATAGCAAAATGTGGGGTGCCCCATCCTGTTGAAAAAACAGTTCGCCCTCCAAAAGATTATCGTCTTCTTCGAGGATTTGAGTAATCATTGGGTCGATGTTATTTTCTAACAGATCAAGGTACCTTTCGCCATTTAAATTGTCAGGAATAAAAAACGGCCCGACAATGTGATCCCCTAAGATGCCAGCCCAAACATTTAAATTCTGAGGCCTTTGGGTATGAGTTTCCATGAACAAATGTGGATTGGTTTCACTCCAATACCTACAATTGTGCCTGTTTACCTCCCCATTTAACTGAAATGTCGATTCATCAGAAAAACACGTATTGTACAATGGATTCGCATTACCGTTTATATTCACTAAAAATCTCACAGAATTCAAGCCGACGATCGGAATCATCTTCGTTTAATTCGTGTACCAATTTAAATTTATATGGATGAAATTTGTGGGCCTTTACAATTCGATGAACACTGCTTCGTGATATACCAGAAGCCTCAGCTACTTTCCTGATCGATTGAGTATTATCCATCTGCAAGTGACCCAGAACTGCCACTTCGACAGCTTCATTCCTAATCAATCGCTGAGGTTCATGCTTTTTGTTTCCTACAGAACCTGTTTCCATAAATTTTGTCAATAATTGTAAAACATACTGAGAACCAACCCTTCTATCTGGGTGATTTCTATTGAATATGCGCTCCGTAGCTCTAGCACAATTATCGTTTTTAAAATAAATGCTGACAATTTCTATTCTCTCCTGAAGAGTATAAACCATTTTGAGAACTCACTCTGGTAAAATGTATCTCGATTTGAAATTGGTTGTGAACAAATTAATGTTCAAGGACTATCAAATACTTAATACATAAGTCTTTTATTATTCTAAAACTAGACGGACAAGGAAAGTGTTTTTTATCGAAAAAACTCATGTTGATTTGAGAGCACTAAAAAATTTAGCTTTTTTATATATAAATTCCAATACCCAGTGCCGTGTATTTTAAATTTTTAAACGATTTCGATTGTGTGTAATCATCAAAAATAAAATTATTTTCCTTAAGAACAAATCGATAAAAGTTAAAAAAAAATACACAGTTATGTAAGGAATTGAAAGACCTTTCAAAAGATGTATCACTCGACCCCCTTGATATTTACATTTTTTGAGGGGGTGGCCGTGTAGGGTAGAGGGATGATGATAGGTGTACAAGTATTACATTAAAATATGTCTACCTCGGAAATAAGGTCGACGTGTTTCACCAATTTTCCAAAAAAATTTTATCTTCAAAGTTATTCAGGGTGCCTACTTTTGGTTGGGACACCCTGTATATCGCCCCATAAGTACTGTGGAATAATTTATAATTCATTCTGCCAAAGTGTTTCCTTTATTTAGTATATAGCTTATTGTTAGATAGTATATTTTGTGAAGTAATTTCCTAAGCCAATTATTTAAGTATTTTACATGGCTTCTCTACTTTCACTAGAGCTCGGATCGAAGTATCGGTTCCCAATGACGGCTTTTATACAGACAATATTATATTATAAATACCCTACTGAAACATTCCCAAGCAACAGAAAAACAGAAATTTATACATGATAAGGTGATTTTTATTTCATTTTAAAATGTTAATAAGTAAACTAATTTTATTGGAAAACGTATGATAAAAGGCTAAAAAGTAATATTTTTACACGTCAAATTTGGGGGGTGACGTCACATTATATTTTTCCTTATAACTAGTGAAAGGACTGGAGACATCTAAATTCTGCGAAGACATTTAATTCGTTCCAGGTTAAGAGTGCTTGCGCACTAGTGGACACGTCGACGCGGCGGTATGGCCGTCGCGACCAGGATTTACACGACCGTGAACGCGACCAACCTAGAGATGCCAGCAAGTGTACAGTCAGTTAGGAAGAAAGGATAATGCACGCTACACTTAAACTAGTCAGTTTTAACGCGGATTATACTGTACTGGCCATTGTGTAGTCGACTTTAAAAAACATTGTAAGATAGAATGACTCAGACAACTTATACTTTAACGAAGTATACATAAATTTATTAATTCTTTACTTGTACTAGGGCCCCATATTAGGGTTAGGATCTCTAGAGTGGGGGGTCATAGGCGGGGCCTTAGTTCGGGACTCACAGGCATTGGTATATATAGGTACACCTACCTAGGGAGTGTTTATAATAATTTTTTTTATCAACTTTGGATATTACGGAATTAACTAAATAAAATACAAGGTAAGATATATTGTGTCATACATATATGAATATATTTACACGCTGACACATAACATGCAGCCAATCCTGGTTTTGACGTCATCAATACCTATATTCCAAGCTCTACTAATAATAATACCATTGTCAGAAAGGATTTTAAGCACTTCGTTTATAAGGAACTTTTTGTGCATCCTATCAAAATACAACCAGAGTTAACTTTTTATGTTGATCTGAATTCTACATTCAAATTTGTTTTTATTAAAAATTCGAACAGTTAACGACAAAAAAAGTTATAACCAAAAACCCCAAATAAGCGTGCCGTGACTGGCGTCGTCGTCTATAAACAGCAATAACAAACGAAACGTATTTTTCATATACCAAAATAAATTTTACGTCGTTCGTCTAATAATTTCTTAATTATCGCAAAAACTAAATTATCAGATGCGTACTTGGGCCCCGCCGTATCTCGAAAACGGAGCACCGAAGGCAATCTTTATATTTTTATGAACGCAATCTGTAGGTGAGCAAGACACCCTGTGTAATCACCTGTATTGTGATGATTTGCTTTTTATTCGAATATCGAACATGGTTCTCCACTTTCTAAACCGCCACAATTTTAAATATGTTTTAGCTCTGCTTAAAAAAACGAGAATTATTTTCAGTGTTCTTTTATATTTTTCATAGCTCTATAAAACTATAAAAGAGAACGTTGCACAAAGTGACACAATATTTTCACATAAAAGTAATTTAACTATTGTGCATGGCCATTAATAATAATAGTAGTGGAAGCGCAGCTGCTCCTTTTGACCTATAACATATTTCAAACTTCTTATTTCTATTCCTTGTGGCGCACTCGTTGAGTTTTGCTTTTTAATTGGAGATTGGCCAGAGGCACAAAAGCAAAACAACCGAACAATCTCCGCATAATATAATATTCTCTAATTATAAATATGATTTGAAAACTTTACGGCGGAGGGCATTGTAATAGGCCTTTGTATGTAATTTCATAAGAACGTAGGCACCGTCAATCAAATAATAATAATAATAATAAACTAGACAATGAAAGGTATTCATCTGGTCTTATTGTAGTTCTACGTGCAAGAGGATGTATTTTGTATTTCATCTCGGGCGTATATTGAATATCATGAAAAGTACAATAAATTTTATCTTTATGCCACTTTAAAATCAATTGGTAAATCAGTTGTACAATAATTGCAATTAATATGAATATATAGATGAACCAATAATTATACTTAGGGATTCTTATAATTTGAATTTGTTAATCTTAATTTTCAGATACACATTTTTGTTCACAGAAAACAATCTTCTTGCTGTATGACATCTAGAGATTCATTAATAAACTATATTAAAAAAATATATTAGAAAATTATACCAGAAAATATCGACAAAAAAGGTAACCTCGTCTAACAATAAGTAGTTCAATAAATTAAAGTCATTTTTATCCACTACGTAACGTGATACATTTGTAGCAATTCAATAACACAAAAACGTACACCAACACCAGAGTGTTTCGATTTTTAAACCCCAAACGTACAGGATTGATTCAGGACCTAAAAAAATAATTTCATATAAACTAATGCCATAAAACACTCCCTTACCGATATACGGGCAGATGAAAGTTAGGATATCCTTTTTATTTGTTTAACAACCTAAAATGCCATTCGTTTATTTTTTCAATTTTTTATTTAATACCTGAGCAAAAAATGTAGAGTGCGTCATGGCTGGTTATTTTGTTGTTCCTCATTTACACCGAAATGTCGGGTGTCCCCATTTTTGCCAGTTTTTGCTAGCCACAGAATAAATTATAAGACAGGAAAGTTTTCCAATTTTAATCGTACGCTTTGTTTCATTCCGAGACATGTTTGTTGTCTTAAACAATTCAATGAGATTTCTTTTAAAAAATTAGTGTAGGATCATTTATTCAGTGTCATAGGAAATATTAGTAAAAACAGATTCACTAGAATGCATTTCGGCTTCAATAGATATTAATAACATACAGCAAATTATACAATTTCTCATTCCATACAAAGAAAAATTAACTATATCCATTTACAGATATTTAAAAATAATTTAAATCTTTAACTTACTGTATCTCCGTATTTAAAAGTTTTATAAGAACGATATTTCACAAGACTGTGACCGAATCACTTTGCGATGTTGCCATTTGTTACTTCGCGGCTTGTTTAGAGTCGGCTGTGAGACAGACCATACTACTAGTCCGTTTCTTCCGACCCACCTTTCCGGGAATTTCTCAGTAAACCTTTTGCTACATACTGAAGAATTTTCCTCGAAGGCATTTAACAATTATTCTTGCTCAATTTGTAGCATTACGCTGCCATTACGTGACGTCTCCGCAAATGTGCTTGAGTTGCAAATGTTCCGAAATCTCAACGATATTGCACTACACTGCGAAATGCTTCGTGAATAGAATGGCGACGTGTAGAAGATCGTTCAGCGTAGAGCTTATGAGTCGTGACACTGTTACCCAGCACTTCGCAGTACATCAGCATCATATCCGTTTTATCATTTGGAGTAAAAGCGATTTTATTATTTTTCATTCACGTTTAACCTTGAATTATTCTCAACACAAAATCAACAAACTAATATATCGACAATGTATCGACCACTGAGAATAAATACCCTAATTTAACCGAGCTCGGTAGCGCAGTGGGCCAGATCGTTAAATGACAAACGTAGCTGGTTTTACTGCCTGCCGATTCTCGAGTTCTAATCCCGGTTTTGATTCTGACAAAGTGGAAGGGTTTAATTTATTTTGCAAGGCCATTATTTGAAATAACAATTATTTCTCAAACATAATTCTTTCAAACCTGTTCTTTTCAGGGTAATCTTAGTTTGTTGTATTATCCTAATGATAAATCGATTATTGTGTTGTACTTAATCAAGTAAGAGGAAAGCAGTTGAGTTTAACTTACGAAAAAGCGAGTCCCAGCCTTGGAATATTTTATAAACATTTGTTTATATGAATTAGCGCAGGGAAATTGTTTAAGTACGATGCGTCGGACTAACTTAAACAACGTTTGTCACGGACAGCAGCCGACAAATTTGCGTGTCGCGCAGATCCACGTCATTATTTTTACCCGAATTTGAGTATAAATTAAAAGGTGCCGATTAAAATAAATACTTCTTGTCAGTGCACAACTCCAGCACGCAGCTCCAGATATCCAGTGTATAGTGATAAGAATTACTTTGACCGTTTTACTGTTTTTATTTGTATTTCCGTCATTTCCCGTTTGTGTCCGAATTTGTGCTGTATTTGCGTGTTCGTTAATTATCTACGAATACCTTCGATTCCGATCGGCCAGAGATATTCGTGAATCTCGCGATTCATTGATTAACTCAGGTTATTTATTCAGCGACGAGCATCGGGAATATTCGGTTGTCATTATTTATTGTAGACGTAAGGATAGGATTTTAGGTCCATAATCTTAGGTTGAAATCCTATCTCAGTGACAATTTCAAGTACAAGTAAGGTCTTAAGTCCATGATCCTAGGTTAGAATCTCATAGAGTGCCCCTGGATGCAAACCATTACAGTATTTACCGCTCCGTCCGACTCACGTAATCACTCAACCCTAATAAGGAACAACAGTTGTTAATCTAAAGATTATAGCACGCTCGGGATTAGACAGCCATATATATCGCCTATCCCTAGACTGATCTCTTGCACTTGTGTCTTGCTTGTACTCCGTAACCGCTTATCACTGATTATACCTGCTACACCGACCGCCTGCCGTAATACCGCTTTAAGCATTAGTTACTATAGTTATTAACGGCTTGCTGTAAATACCAGTAGTAGTAACTGCCGTAACTGTGCTTTATTTTGAATCACCGCTTGTTACTTTTGTCGATGCGTGTAGTAAACATTTGAATATTGACTGCTGATAGTAATACCGTAGCAGTATTTACCGTAACTTAGTTGTGCTAGATATAACTGTTCACCGTGCTTGCAATAGCATAACCTCTTGCTTGGTTGCTTGGTTAAAAAAAAAAAACCCCCCCCCCCCCCCCCCCCCCCCCCCCCCAACCCTCCCCCCCCCCCCCCCCCCCCCCCCTTTCGCCACCCAGCGCACTTGTAAGATATCTTAGTTGCATTAAAACATAACTGTTGAATTTATTTATTATTTTCTTATTTTTTGAAGCAGTCTTAAATAAAATAGAGCAAGTGAAGTTGAACTTCTGCCTTTTATTTAAAGCAAAGATATAAGTAATAAATCTGTTTGTACACCGAGAATCACATTTTTCAGTAGGTAAAAGTGAAGTTGTTCATTGCTACGCAACCGATAACCATACACACAGACCCCTGGACATACCGTTTCTTCACTGAGTTATCCTACCCGCTTCTATTATACCGCTGATAGAATAAAGTGGTGTTCCTTCACTTAAAAACAGGAACTGGCGCTCGAGACCGTACTGAAATACAAAGTTCAAAGTACCGTCGCTGTAGTAAAGTGTGCCACAAAGTGACCAATATCATTTTGTTGCATGTTCTTGTTACGTCACAACTTTACTGACAAGCATATACAATTTAATACTTATATTTTAAATTTACCGGCTTGGTGGAGTAGTTGGCTAGAGAGCAGTAAGTGTGATTAGTTACTCTATCTATTATGGTTACAGGTTCGAATATCGCCATGCGCCACTCGCACTAGCAATATCGGTGGGAATGGTTGTGTGAACGTATTTATTCATCAGTGTAATCTTCGCCCATGCAGCTTCAGCTTTAGGCCGGCCTAATATATACATGACATTTCTATGATTGATTATTCTTAGTTCTTTTAGGGGTATTTCACCATAAACATAAATACTTAAAAAAGTTTGTGAAAGATAGTTTTCCGGTAGGGGGGGGGGGGGGGGGGGGGGGGGGGGGGGGGGGGGGGGGGGGGGGGGGGGGGGGGGGAAAGGGGGGGCACACAGAGAGGTTTGTGTGTTGACTGTGCTTATCGAGGACCTAAATGTGGCACATGGGAAAAAGGGGGGGGGGGAGGGGGGGGGGGGGGGGGGGGGGGGGGGCGATGGCGCCCTGATAAACCCCCACACCCCCACCCACCCCCAACAAACCACAAACCACAAAAGAAGAAGAAAAAAAAAAAAAAAAAAACCAAAAACCCAAAACAAAAAAATAAAAAAAAAAAAAAAAAAAAAAAAAAAAAAAAAAAAAAAAAAAAAAAAAAAAAAAAAAAAAAAAAAAAAAAAAAAAAAAAAAGGGAGAAAAAAAAAAAGAAGAAAAAAAAAAGGGGGGGGAGAGGGAGGAAAAAAAAAAAAAAAAAAAAAAAAAAAAAAAAAAAAAAAAAAAAAAAAGACAGGCGTTTTTTCTTTTCTCCCGCTTTTTTTTTTTTTTTTTTTTAAGAAAAAGGTTTTTGTAAGATATTCCGGACATAAGTTAAATTATCATAAAAGAGGGAACTTTTACATAATTTAGTAATTAACCAATTATTGAATTGATAAAATCTGTAGAATTATTTTTGTACCAAAGCACAGTAATTCAAAGACGGTTCATTTTGGGCCAAAAATAGAAAACGTTGAGGTTTTACTATTTTGACTGAAGCAAGATATTATCTTCAGTGAAAATAAGATATTCTGTAATTATATTGAATATTGATGAAATTATTAACCCGTATACGGAAAAAACACATTTTTAAATTTTTTTTTTTAATTTTTAATAAATATGAAATAGTAAAATAATTTTTAAAATGTTGTTTAATAATATACACTATATAATAATTATTTATGTAATAAGACCGGAAAGTGTTTCTTTACTGGGCGAACTGGCGAACCCAGCAAAGACACTTTCCAGGTGAGTTTCGTATCTTGCGTACAATATTTTTTTCTGCAACCATTTTTGCTACTTGCAACACTTTTTAATTTGAAATCTTTTGTAAACAGAATTTATAAAATTCAACTGACAGATTTCAGACGCTGTTGTCTAGTGATTCATTAAGTACCTACCCTATTGTTGTCAATCAAAAGTGACATAAAGGATTGGTAAAGACTTTATCAATGCTTTATGTCACGTTAACGGCAGACCAGTAAATACCAGTATTTTTCACTCAAAAAAATTGACCAAAAACACTTTCTAGAAGGTTCCAGAAAGAATATATAAATATGTAAAAACACAGAAAAATATATTTATTATTACTTCCTCGCCCCTTAAATTAAGGAAGTTATGTATTCGTGAAAAAAATTTTGAAATTTTTTATTGCATTTCTGGACGAATCGGGACGCGATAGCAGCTACAGTTTTTGAGATAAAGCTTTCAAATTTGGTACACACATTCTAGAGGTCAAGGAAAAGATTGAAATGTCTAAAAGAAATATTAGTGACATTCCACCATTGTGACTTTTTTGAAACATCAAAATGTGGCTTTTTTGATAGGTCAAAAATTACTTTTATTATAAGCTCCACCACACGTCGAGTTTTACTACGGTGAGGAAGTGATCCCCAAGTAATTGGCAGCGGTTTTTTTTATAATACACAAAATAAATTTGATGTCAAATTTATTAAAAAATAAACTCAATAATAAGATTAGTAAAAATATAAGATTAAAGTTCATCTTCTGATGCACTATCTTCATCTTCATCATCTTCATTAGAATTGCTTTCTGTCCAGTCTACTCTTCTCTGTGGTCTTGCTTCAACTAAAAGTTCCATCATTTCAGGATACACTGAAAATTTCTTTTTTTTTCTTCGTAAACGTCTCAGACTTGGAATGTACGAATCAGAACTTAAGTCTTGATTTGTTTACATTTTCTGGTAAAATTTTTTCTATATGATTTGAGATGTTTGTTGCAGAATTCATGGTCGACCTCGAGTTTGATGTGTTTCCAAATAATTCTTAGTATTTTCTTAAAGTACACTACTCAACCATGTTTTATTTGATGCAAGAAATTTCAAATTTTGCCTCCTAGATTTTTTCATTTTGATTTTTTTTTCTGCAATATTGACTGGAATCAAACCGAATTATTTGGAAATGCTAGTAGGATAATTACAGTACTCAGATATGTAAATATTTGCCCCTATAAAAATTTATTCAATTATCTATAAACCTTTAAACCGCGAAGATCTTTAACTGTTTTCTGTTGTGGAATTAGTGGTAAAATAATCCATTTTGTTGCATTTCTCGGAAGAAATGCAACAAATACACAACAAAAAACAGTTAAAGATCTTCGCGGTTTAATGGTTTATACGTAACTGAATAAATTTTTATAAGGTCAAATATTTATATATCTGAGTACTCTAATCATCCTACTAGCATTTCCAAATAATTTGGTTTGATTCCAGAAAGGTTGCGTTTTTTTTATTTTTGGCCAAAATTAATAGTTTTTGAACCACTGTGCGATGACTGTATAGTACGTAGCAATATTATTAAAATACAGTACGCGAAATAGAAATTGTCTAAAGAAATAGCTAGGAAAACAGTAAAAAATGTCTTTCGTTTGTACACAGAGAGTAATGTTTAAACGTTGTAGTATTATACCAACATGTCACATGTTCTGTTGTAATGGTTGTAAATCTTTTAATGTCTATTTAAAACTTTTGTAGATCTATATTAATGAATGTTGTTTTGACGATAATGCTTGTATAACATGTCATATTTTATGCATTACATAATCATTCACATTTGTGGATGCACAATTGAATCGGTGAGTGGAAGAACGATATAACTTCAAAAATGCGATTTGGAGATAATCACAAAAAAATGTTTTATATAAAAACCGTTTATCCTAAAATAATTTGATACATTGCAAATTTGTAGGGAATGGAGTCCTCTAGAAGAATGTGCAAGAAAAATCTACATTTTTGGATCATCAAAAGGCATACGACATAAAATGTCACTTGGAGTTACACTGTTTTCCACTCAATTTTGAAAATATATTGAATTAATAATGTTAATCAATGAACAGAGCTGCAAATTAATAATTTCTTTATTATTTTACGGTATTTACCATACATAAATTTTAAAACTTACATAATATAAAAAACATTATTTTCTATGTCTTCAGCTTCCTCGTTGGTAGTTTCCCACGACGTAACTTGGTAATAGAATTCCAAAGTTTCTGTTGATTGGTAATACCTTTGATTATGCAGGTGCAGTTGGTAAAATTAGGGTAGCTGTAGGTTTAATTAACTTAAAAGTTCTTGAGACGAATCCATCATTATAATCTCTAGTTATGACATACCCGGGTGTACAACTTTCATAAGTGAACTGCCTGTAATTTGATATTACAAATTTCTCTTTTGGAAGATTGACATGTTTTCTTGTAGTGATCGGGCCACCAGCTTTTATAGTCAGTTATGTCTTTAAAGTTTATTGTTGATATAGTGAATGGTTTTAATTTTCGGCATGTGAGCAACATGGTTTCATAATCATCTGGAAGACAGATTCGATCGCATTTTCTTATTACTCTTTTGAGGATGCCAAGACCTGGTCGCATGGTAAAAAAAGTGACCACGTATTGGGAAGTAGTGATAAATTTTACGAAACCGCTTTGAAGCCGTAAAGGCTAATAAATATCTCACTGCAGTGTTATTGCGGTTCTAGCTCAGGCAACTAGCTGAGAATATGTGAAGCTCTTCAATCTCTGCAGGAATTTTCTACACAATTGTTCATGAATGTGCATACCTCATTGAGTCCCCTCGAGGCTTGTCCTCCGTAATATGTATAAAAGTGCCCAGTATCATTTTTCAAATCATGTATTTCGAACTCATACAGCCACAGTTGTCTGTAATAAAACATTTTCTGTACGGGAATAACAGGCAGTGGCATATTTTGAATATAGTCAAAAACTATTCCACAAACATCTTCACGCTCGTGGCACAAAGTAGTGATTTCTTTAAGTTTGGAGTAAAACTTATTAGCCCTGCGTTTATGGATCATCAATTCGGCAGCTGCAACTCTCTTCGCGTTGTCGTTCAAGTTTTTGTCTTTAAGCTTTGTGCCTAGTTCTTCGCATTGACTACATACGTCAACTTGAGGCCTCCCAAGTTTCAAGGGAAAATTCTCTTTAATGAATTTCAAAAAAAATTCATATTTTACTATATTCTCCAGGTCCGGGTATTTTTTCACGAAGAGATTATATATAATCTTAACGTTTAGAAATGAATCAAGATAGTGAACATCTGGAACTATAGTGAGAAATTCTACGCGGAAACGACTCAATATGTTGAGGTATTTTGGTAATAACTTCTGATGGTAAAAGATCGATTATTACCACGTAGATCTCTAGGTGAATTCTCAGAAACTAACAATCTATTCAATCGTTGTAACATGGAATTCGATTTGAATGCAAACTAAGAAAAGCTGCCTTGCAAACTTGTCTCTCTAAACCATTTCGTATGAAATATGAAAAAGTTACTTCCCGGTTTTTTCTTTATTATCTCCATTTGGTCGCTTCCTAGCTACTGGTCTACATTCCATAAGGCCATGCAAATAGACATCTTGTTGGTTTTTTGAACCTTTCTCGTATAACTTTATTAAAACAGATTCTTTTTCGCCCCTCGTAAGTTTCGACATCCATTTGTTTTTAGATCTGAATAAAAAAAAATATTATTACATACCGTTGGTTAGAATAGAATGAAACTACTTACATGCAGTCTTATTTGACAGTCCTTTTGTCGATTACTTTCCCAGTTTTAGTTATGTATTGGTTTCCAAGAAGACGAGCCTTTTTCCTCTCATTTCGGCTCCATGTTTCAGGACACCTTGTTTTTCGTGTATTTTCTACTCTTTCACTATCAGAACTCTCATTACTAGACATTTTAAATTCGCACAGTATAAGAGAAAGTATTGAATTAGTATTAAAACTCCAAGATCGAAGTGAACACTAAATTTAAGGTTAGTAAGTACGTACTACAAACATCACGTCAGCTGAGTGAATGTGCTCATACGCGATGTAGAGTGGAAGAACGATATAAAATCTGGAGTTATATCGTTATTCCATTAACCGTCAAATTATACGGCTATCTAGGCGCGTACATATTTCGAATCTTATACTGTTTTTCGGCCCATCAGAAAGAGGCCGGCTTAAACATACTTTTGGCTATCTTGTTTTAAAACGGCATTTTTTTGAGTTATATCGTTCTTCCACTAATCGATTCAATTTGTACTTCAAGACAATAGATTTTTTGGTAAGGAGCAAACAGAAAATTTTCATAAAATTTTTCCTTACCATGAAAATTACTATTGCCTACCTACGTTAATAAGATTTTAGTTTGAAACAAATTCGACTTATTATAAAATAATATACTATCAACAAAAAACGGGGCTTAGTAAAGTTTTTCATTTTGACTGATTCTTTTCCCCATATCAAGAAAGATATTCTAAATCTTATTCTACTAAGACCATAAGTAAACCAGGCTTCATAAAGAATTAATATTTGCTAATTATATTATCAACTAAACCCTTAGGATAACCGTAACTCCGAGCTGTATCCTTAACGATTGATTTTTCTGTTTCGGCTTGAAATAGAAATCTTTATTGAGATGGAACCTTATTAAACGATGAACAAGAAAATTGAGACGCATTCTTTGTTGGTTGTGATGAGAATCAAATATTTTACAAAATTGAGAAAATAGTATAATAAACAAAACGAAAACGCAGTTCTAATGAAACTTAAAATGAAACCAAATGTTTTAAATTGTCTTTATATAAAGAAATATAAAAGATTTGTGTACCTACATGTAACAATATTGCCATTATCACACGACCTTAGAAGGAGGGATATGAAAATGTTATTTATGTAGATCATTTCCTTAATAAATTGAAACCTATAAATTCTAAATAGACGTTTATAGTACAAAAATATTTTAAAAATTACAATAGAAATAAAATCAAACTGACAGTAAATAAAAATATGATGGCCACACGTGGCTGCTGGGCGGTCAGTTACATTACTTCATATGGTATTCCGCAGCAGGAAAAATCGTCCTGTGATACTTTATTACATTAGATTTCAATACATGATTTGTATCAGTCGAGTGCTATTGTCCACGGTTTCGTTACAAAACGTTTGGGGGATTGAGGATTCCGAATTATTCCCCCGTACATTTTATAGTCGTCGTAAAAAGTAACGATCCCCACCGTACACCCTCCGACTATGTCCACTTCTTCCAGACAGTATTAGTATTTATTCTCGAAGAAAGAAAATTACTTATACCAGCTGAAAGAACTAATAAAACTTCATAGTTTACTTTACTGCTAGTACTGAATTTTATTTTACGCGTTATCGATATATTTTCGTACATAGGCGTACGTAAAGTAAAAACGGCATTATTGACTACAAACCGAAAGCGCCCAAAGCCTACACAGGGTGTCCCAAAGTTCAGACTTATTATTTACATCTTGAAGAATAATCATATTTTTAATGTTTTCAATACGGCAACGGTTTCGACTTGCTGGACGGATGCATGATTAGTTTTTTTTTTGTTATCTTCTATTACTCGATGAAAAAAACTTATTTGAGAAAACAAAAAAAAATTTGAAAAGAGTACATTATGTATCTAGTAGTAAAAGCAATACATTCCCGGGCGACGATATAACTTGTTGTCCGGGAATGTGCTTTTACTACGAGGTACACATACTATTTTTTTCTAAAATTGCAATCAATATTATTATAAGTTAATGAATTTTTATTAATGCATAACATTTTTTCATTACAATCTAATTGTTTATAAAATCGTTTCCTTTGCAATCACTATTTACTGTTGTGATAAAAGTCTAATTCAGTGCTTATTTCGCTTTAGTACTTGTAAGTGCTAAAAAAATATAAAAGAATATTTAGAATGGACAGTGATGATGATGTCCCAGTATTTGCGACACCATCAGAGTTAGTAACAACTGCAAGAAATGTGACTTTAAATTTAATGTTCTATTTTTTACTAAAAAAATGCATTTTTAATGTGAGTTGGTTTGTCTGCGTATATTTATTTTCTGACTAAAATATATATAAAAAAATCTGTACGCAAGTTACTTTCCTGGCTTAGGTCGGAAAAGTAACTTTCTCGTACTGTTTTATGATGGTTGCTTAACAACGGACTACAATACTAGAATAGCGTATTTTGGGGTTTATAATTGAGCTAGAAAGTAACATTCTTGAGCGATTTCAGAAAAGAAATATCAAAATAGAGAAATAACAGAAAGATTTCAAAGAATCTGACATATTATTGCTTCGTATTTATGCATTTCTAAAAAAAACAAATAATAAAATAATTATTGGGTATCAGAAAAACATAAAAATATGAAAAATAAAACAAATATTTTTCAAAAAACTGATATATAGATTTGTTACACAAACATAGAAATATTGAATGACAAAAACGAATATTACATTTTTATCACTTATGCCTCTATACTTGTAACTCTAGTGGATTTCCGAAATTTATTGCCACTCCGGTAGGTTTCCGTCACACAACGGTTAATTTTTATAGAAGATTTATTCAAATTGACGTGTATTCTACTCCTCAAAAATATTGCCATTTAGAATTAATACACTGAACTGATTCTGTGGTTGACTTCCTGTGAAACATTATTAAATATTTTAGATATGTGAGGAAAATTTCCTTTTTAATGTTGCAACATTTTTTATTAAAAATCTGCACGTGTTTCTGCTTTTTAGGCCTTTATCTAGAGTACTTCGTCCCTGTACTCTTGACAAAGTCCTTAAATGCTGAAATGTGTGGTTTTTAATAAAAAAATATTAACCATTAAAAAGCATATTTCCTGCATATATTTAAAACCATTTATAATTTTTGCGTTTAACATTTTTACCCAGTAAACACACATACGTTAGAAAGACGTTTAAAATGTCCACAACACCATTTGAAAAACGTTTCTTTTTTTACGTACAAACAACTTGAAAATGTCGCGGTTTTAGACGTTTCAGATAACGAAATTATAAACGTTTAATATTAGTATATGTAAAACGAAAATGTAAATATTTTAAAATGTATTACTAGTGTACGTAACTCCAAAACATTTTAAAAACGTTTTTGTTCGACCTCAATGGACTATCCAGTTGATATGGACGTTTTATGAACGTTTAAGAGAACAGTTTTATAAACACTTTAAATAACGTTAATTTAATGTTGTCAAAACTGTAAAAACAACGGCCCACATTTTTCGCGAAAAAATCACGTATTTTTAACGTTACGATAGACCGTTAATTTTCCAACATAAATGAACGATTAATTCTCTAATGTAACATGAATTACCAACCAATGACACGTTGAGAATACGTTTAAAAAACGTGTGTTTACTGGGTAATAATTGATAAGGTGTATAAATTAATCGAACATACATTTACAATTCAATCATGTACAGAGTGATTTTGTGAGAATTACCACCCCCCTAATTTCGTTATTTTTTTTCGTTTATTAGGAAAACATGGTAAATACAAAAGTTATAGGACTTTTTATATACAGGGCGAGGCAATAGTGTATCCGACTTCGATATGTAGAGTTCTAATATACAGGGTGAGCCAAGACGATTCTACAGGGTCAACTAACATTTTTTTAAATGGAATGCCATGTATATCAGAACATTTTTTGAAACCTACTTGTAACCTCCTTCCACTCCTGTATTATTATTGACTCTTTCCCAACCACTTGGATGTAATGATTTTTTTTTTGTTGAAATTATGTCATTTACACATGTATATTAAAAAAATCACTACAGTCACAATTACCGATTTTAAGAAATAATATATTAGTACCAGTTATGAGACATATGTGTGATGATGATGACACTCAGCCATTTTCACTTCCTAAAAGTATACAAGGTGGCCAAATATAATTTTTAAATTTACGACTATTTGAACTGACTGTTCTCAATTTTTTCAAATTTTTGGACAATGTGATGTAGAATTGAAAAACGACCATTTTTTGTACGTACATCCCTCTGACTATTTGTAACCATTTTCGATTTATTGAACAATAACTACAAAATTTTAACAATAAAAATTAAAAATATTTTTTTTTTGTAATTCAAGAGAAGATATTATAAAAAGTGCTCCACATGTTGCCCATTTGGATTGACATACATTTCTTAAGTCTTGGAATGAGATTTCTACTGTTCATAAAATTGCCGGAATGATCTTCTAAAAGCATTTATTTTCCTTTCCTTCAAATTTTCGGATTGTTGTTGGTGTGATGTTTTTATGGGCATCGTGTAATACGCTTATTATAATGCCTTCTCTTGAATTATTTGAAAGACATCCTCATTTTTAATTTTTATTGCTGAATTTTGCAGTTATTGTTCAATAAACTAAAAATGGTCACAAATAGCCATAGCAATGTACGTACAAAAATTTCTCGTTTTTCAATCCTACATTACATCGTCCAAAAAATATACAGATATTCCATTTGAAAAAAATTGAGAAAATTCAGTTCAAAAAAGTTATAAATTTAAAAATCCTTTTTTGGCCACCCTGTATACTTTTAGGAAGTGAAACTGGCTGAGTGTCATCACACGGATGTCTCATAACTGGTACTAACATATTGTTTCTTAAAATCGATAGTGATTGTAGTGATATTTTTAATATACGTGTAAATGATATAATTTCAACAAAAAAAATCATTACATCAAAGTGGTTGGGAGAAAGTCAACAATAATACAGGAGTGAAAGGAGGCCACAATGAGGTTTCAAAAAATGTTCTAATGTATATGGCATTTCATGTAAAAAAATGTTACTTGACCCTGTAGAATCGTCTTGGATTACCCTGTATATTCGAAAACAATTGCCGGTTATAGACTCTTTTTACTAGTTTACTTATGTTTTTAAATCAAGTTTCTAGCAATCATAGAACTCGACGTATCGAAGTCGGAGGCACTCCTATTTTGAAAATCATATCAGAAAAACAATGGAAGCTCATACAAGATGACTACAGTTATTAATTTTATGTTTTTAAACTGGAAGACCCTGTATATTTTTAGACATTTCAATAGAACACTTTCTCTCAAACACACTGACATAGTGGTTGATGGGTTTATCTCTAATACAACGGGAGATATGAGGGAAACTTTGTGCGAGTCCCACACCCATTAACTTTGTTAATTCTGCCTATTCAAAAGTAGTTTATAAAAAAGTTACGAGATTTTTTTTAAGAATATTTTGATAATCGTATTACCAAGACAACTGAAGTCTATTTTTAATAAAATATGTTTTTCATTTCTCATATATACAGTGTGTTGTCCCACGGGAGGTGGGATTATATGGGTGGATAAAGAATCGTTTAAATGAACAAAGTAGTGCAAAATAATATACCCATTACAATGCGCCCAGAAAACAACTGAGTTTCGATTGGTTTAGATTTTGTTTAGGAAAAAGTCAAAATTGCCATTTTTTAAAATTTATTTTTTTCAAAGGCAATTTTTCTGATTTTAAAAAATGCAATAATCCAATATGGCTTCCATAACGAAAATGAAGTTCATGTAATTTTGCCACTGTAAAATCCATGAAAACAAAATTATTTCAAAATGATCTCAAACATTTTTTAATTGATACAAAAATAAATGACGATTTTACCTTTTCCTTAAACAACATTTAAACCAACTGAAATTCAATTAATTGTTTTCTGAACGCCATGGGCATAAAATTCTGCACAAAATCACCTTGTACACATTTTGCTCATAAATAATAGTAATATTTGTACAACTTAACATAAGTGTACCTATTGTATACCCCATTAGGCTTCAATTTAATGTGAAATTAACTGTATAATTTGTCCAATATATTTTTGCATTTTTTTCGAAGATTACAAAGAAAATATTTTCTCCATCTAGACAAAAATATTAGGTAAATTTACATATACAACATGGTCCAGGAAGTTTGAAACAAAATTGATGTCTTGTTCCTCCAAAAAAATGTATTCTGCAAATAAGTGCCATTAAAATTATAATAAGATAAACTGTTATAGGTGTTTTGGTAGATGCTGTTGAATTGAAAATATTTCTCACAAGAGAATGATAGTCTTAATTTAGTTCGGGACCAAAAGCAAAAAAAGCAAATATTTTTTTTAAATTGGGAGAAACAAATTTTATATTTGGAAATAAATATCTTGAAAATAGAAACAATTTTTTAAAACTGAATTCTACGGTACCTTTTTAAATAATAAGGGTAGTTTACTCTTGAATCAATTTCAAATAATTTGATTTTTTGGTATAAGCACTCGGACCAATAAAAATTTGTGTAACCAGTATTTAATTCGAGATCATGCACCAACTTTTCTCAAGAATAAAATTTTCTGATGTAATTAATTTAAAAAGGTTTTCATTGGTTCCCAACTTTCTGGACCACGTTCTGTAAATTCACTTTACTGATGATCGGCAAAATGCAAGTCTATGTTTTTACTGTTTCATTGAATATTATTTTAGGTACTTGTAAAAGAATCTCGAAAATATTTTTTTACATGCTTATAACTGTATAATTTTAAAATTAATTTTGAGGCTTATAGTGAGTTGTGTGAACAACTCTCCAAAATAAACTAAAACACGGTTAAACATATTTGCTTAAGTATTACACCAACAATAACTATGTCTGTCTAAAAATCTGTTTAATTACTAATAAAACAATGTGCTGCTGCTAATTAAATTAGTATATTGTTTACAGGTTAAGCGTCTCTACATTATACAGAGTGAAAATAGAAATAAGCTAAGAAAATAAAATACGTAACCTTTGATTTGAGTTTAGGGCTGTGGAATAATTAAAATAATTAATAAGACACTCTTTTTTATATACGATCTTGCAGGATAATATAGGATATACACAATCATTTGAAATATTTTACGTGCAAATATAAAAAGGTACTAGCTGACAATAAGACTCATCTTAGCAATACTGTCTTTAAATATAGAAAAAAAATTAAGGCTTAGAAAAATAATACATTGCTTAACAGTACCTTATTAACAAATAAAAACAGATAATTTTAAGTTAAGTAAAATATATCGACGGTGCCAATAGCTCCTATCTGTAAAAACACTATTTCACAGGAGGCATAAAAAATTATTTATACTTTGTTTTTTTATTAATATCGCCAGTATATATTGTAACATAATTCTTAATGAACGTTACATCATATTATAACATATTTTTAAACTCTTTGTTAATTATCATCTAAACAGAACAGTTAGGAGATATTGCTATTATTTTTTTTGCAGATAGGTGGTTTTTGTGAAAAATTTGAAACTCATGCCTTCTAAATCGAGATTTAATATAAATAAGTGGTATTAAAATAGTGCATAAAATTTGAAAATAAACATTTTATGCTTTAAAATTTACAGATGAATAATATAATAGATATTAATAATGATAACCATATTTATTTATCTCAGTCCTTTTCTTTCTTTGGTAATTGATCATAAAATTGGTGACAGTCTTCTGCAATAACTTTCTTAAGTTCCTGCAAATGCTTCCATTTAGAAGCAGGTAATTTCAGCTTGGATTTATGCAAGTTTGGATAATCCTCAAAAGGTAAAATATGTTTTGGTCGTATAGATAACTCTTACTAATCATCGTCAAACTCTAGCTTATATCTAATTATGCCATCTTCCTTATTGCCCTTTTCTTTATCCATTGGATCAGATACCTGTTGTCCTGGTCGTATGGAATTATAACGCATCTTTTGTTTTTCTGCAAACTTTTTAAAGAAATCGTGATCCAACAGTATAACTTGGTAGGGTGTAGGTTTACTTCTTGCTTCTTTTGTAGCCCTAACATAATCGCTTGCTAGATAGACCTATTTTTTTTTATTTTCTCTCTGTGCAAGCGTGGACACTATAACATTCCATTTGCGTGTGCCCACGGTCTAAAAATTGTTGGAATATTTGTACTTTGTTTCATTAAAAAATTTAGCAATGCATTAGATAGTATATATTTCTGTTTTAGTACGTACATCCACATGAGTATAATATAATGGGTCAATGTTTGCCAATGCAATATTTTTCTAGATACTTTAAAATAACAGACACAAAAGTAGAAGCTTACATATTTGAATCTACCTCTGTAAATCAATAGCATACTACCTCATAAGTATCTACATTATACACCGTGATATTATGAGAACAGAGCTTTGTTTTAAAAAAAAATGGCACTAGCGTTTATATTAGGGAACACTTTCACAGTTTATAGATCCATTGTTATGGAAATGCATGCATTTTCTTTTGCGTGTGTTTTGTCAATGTTCTTCTCCTCGCGAGCTCTGTTTTTTCAGCAATATGCATACTCCATTTTTCATCAGATAAGTTGCCTGCTTCATGCGCGACGCAGGTGTCGCATTGATATTTTTTTTTCTGATAAATTGCAATATTTTTTTCTTTGCTAAACACTTGTCTTGATAATGGTGTTTGCTTGTGTTCCCTCCAGTAAATTTTATATTGGTCAATGGGCCCCATCGGCTCCAAATGTAGTTTTGAAGTACCTTTTCTCCCGTGATGAGACGGGAGCTTTGGTATTTTATTAAGAAACTCATTTAGAAATTCTAGGTCGGGAGCTTTCGTTGATACTGGTAGTTTCCGCTTAGAAGCAGCTAATTTTTTATGTGGAATAATACTGAAAGTACTTTGGTTAATTCAAGATTGAACTGTGAATGCGTCTAATCCTAATGTATTGAGAAACATGGTACGGCACACCATTTTTTATCGCCTTCTTTTGTTGGTAGAGTGTAATGGTATGTTTCTCCTCGTCTTGAATTCCCTTCAGTAGTTTTGCGTCCTGTTATTGCTCTTGTGGCATGTGACGCAATAAAGATTATTCTTTGATCCCAAGTTGCTTGGGACCAAAAGTGTACAAAAAGCTCTCTTCTTTGATTTTCAGAAAAATCAAAACAGAACCTTTCCTTAGAATGGACACAATTTTTTGAGCGGCAAGTAGGTCCTAGTTTTCAAGCTTTTCTTGGTGTGTCGTGTTCTACTTTTCCATTTTTTCGAGTATATCCTAGATACTGTCTTCTCTCCATACGCAGCTGTTTGTTCTTGTTCTTTTTCCAACTAAATGGATCTGTTTTTCCTTTTTTTTAGTGTTCCTTTGTCTAAATTTGGCAAATCCACAAAATTATCGACGCCATGATTTTCGTCTTGCTCTGTCTCAAAATTACGTTCGTGAATATTTGTGCTTCATTCGCTTTAGTGTCTTATATCTACTAAATTCAGAGTACAGATACCTTGTACTGAAAATTCTAAAACTTGAGTAGTTACTTCTTCGGTTTAAAAAGTATTCATTGCATCAGTTAAGAAATTTATCACTAAATTTTCTCCAGTTTCTGTATTTTGTTCGATTTCTGTATTTGTTGGGAAATTTTGTATTTCAGTGCTAACTGAGTTTGATGTGTCGAATATTATGTTTTGTAAAATGGATGCATCATTATTCAAAATATCATATTCAACAATAATATAGGGTTTCTAAGTTATAATGTGTAGGTGTTTCCACATTATTTACACGTACCCAGTGAGAACATGTGGTTGTCTAAACGTTTATACAACGTTAAATAACGTTTACATAACGTTAATTAACGTTATATAAACGTTTAAACAACAATGTGTTCTCATTGGGTATATGTGGATTTTAAATTACCTCATAGCAAACTCCAAAAAATTTTTGTTTGCTTCGGGATGACATTGTTGACAATCTAGGGATAACATTTTACTGAATTATTGGAAAATGTGCTTTTTATTTACGCAGTAAATGTTTGATTATTTAAAATTAAAAACCTCAATAATATTACTTTTGATGAAACACATACAAATAAAACCTTATTCAATATAAAGTTTAATAAGAATGGCAGTATAAAATCTAAAAAACTATAGGTATTTATTATTGTTATCATGTTGGGTTTGAAATAATGGTTATATAGTACCCCATAATTTTTTTCTAAAAATGCATAAATACCAAGGAAATAAAATGTCAGATTTTATAAAATTTGGTTTTAAAATATAATGTTTTATATGGTACAAGATGAAAAGTCGATTGTTAATATTTCCTAACTGAAAACGTAAATACTTCTCTATGGTAGTAATACCTTTTATTTGACTCTAAACTGGATTTCATAGAGCACATTAATGCATCAACAAATTCGGCACTTAAGTCACTAGGATTTATAATAAGAAACTGTAAAAAGTTTTCTAATGTAGAAGCGCTCAAGACACTGTATTACTCACTTGTACGTTCAAAACTTGAATATGGTGCGATAATTTGGGACCCGATTTATAATATTCATTCACATTCACTGGAAAAGATTCAACGAAAAGTTTATGAAGTACATGGTTTTTAAGACAGATAATTATTATCCAGAACGAGGATACCCAAATACACTGCTATTGACAAGGCTAAACATGAAGTCCCTGGAGAATAGAAGGAGGGTAATCATCTTAGTATTTTTGTATAAGCTAATTCATAATTTAATTGACTCCCCAGAGCTATTGTCAAAAATTAATTTTAGAATCCCTAGATTGGAGGCACGTCAAAACGTTCTATTCTACTGTCCCACTAATCGTACAAATATTCTCAAAAAGTCTCCTATTTATTCTATGATGGAGTTATATAATACTCTTGGCGAACAAGTTGATATTTACAATTCCAGTTTAAATCATTATATCAGTACGATCTCAACTGTTTCCTAATAAATGGCACAAATGCAACAATAGTTTAACTTATATTGTATAAGAATATACACATTATTTATAGGACTTACATACAGCTGCATACGCAGTTATTTAATTCATTAGTAAAATATAATATACCAACTTTTTTTATACAGAGTACGATATGATAATGTATAAATACCCCTAATTCAGTTAGTCTAATTTAGTTTAATTTAGTTAGTTCAAGTACCTAGTGTTAAGTAGCATGTAATGTATAATTAATTTAATCAATATGTAATTATTGTAATTGTATTTTCCCATCCCATAATTGGCCTCGGCTGTTGGATGGTGTATTCAAATAAATAAATAAATAAATAAATAAATAAATACCCCCTAACTGTAAACCTTGAAAATAAGTGATTGTCTTACTAAATGGACTTGGTTTTCTACAAAAATAAATAATTCAGTACAAAGTGCATTCAATTAGCCTTGCATTATGTGCTCTTTTGAAATAATAAAAGTATTTTTACATCGAATAAACAAAATTAAAGCCAGAGACTACTCACCTGAGAATATCTTCCTAAACTACAACATGGCGCACTGGCAGATAGAGGATATTTCTAAAACATTATGCATTCATAACAGATAGGAGCTATATCCTCAAGAAATTTAGAGGCTTATGATTACATTTATGTATTTGGATGAAGTTTAAGATCTTGCGCATTAGGTTGTAGTTAAATATGACACGATAACATAAATTTTGCAATATATGCAGATAGGTGGCATTGTCAGGACACCATCGATATTCTTCCAGAGCGCAGTTAGTGGACCTTATCGCCAGAACAGTAGCCTTATTTTCGTGGTATCCTGCAAATAATGACGATTTAAACTAATTTATCTTAATATATAAATGATTCTAGGGGGTGAGCGTTTAGTCAATGTGAACACAATCATTGAATGGCTACTATTAATATTTTATTAAACGCTCGCTAATATGTCCTCGATCTAAGACATTGCTCATAGAAAGTACCATTATCTGGATGCATATCATATCACTAAACACTGGTAAATTTCCGTGAGCACCGGACCTGCTTACCAACCGTCCTGCCTGAGCTCCCATTGGGCAGTGGCTGCGCAGCGAGATCCCGACCGTGTTTATTCATTATTCAGTTTAGCCAGAGACAACCACGAGGCATTCAAGTAATTGTATTGTTTCTATTCGGAATATTGCACTGGTCTACTGTTTGGGAAGATTAGAATAGATGGCGTGCGCGATGATGAGCCGTGATTTAAAAAAGCGCGCGATGCGTTTTGTTGGCTGTTGCTATATTTTCAATTACATTTTAATGAAGAAATAAAACAAAACAGGTAAAATAAATCGTTTATTGATAGAAAATCAATAAAATAACAAGCCACAATGAATGCAATAATTATGAAGATATTTTAAATAATCTAAACCATAGAAAAATAAATGGCTAAACAAAAAGTTAAGCATTTTACAATTAAATAATAACGATTATAATATTTTCTTGAACAGGTACCTTATATGTAATACAAAACCTATATGGCAAGTACAAAAAATATATATTTACGCCTACCAATAAGGAAAAAAATGTACATTTGCTTCCCAACATCCCAGATATATGTATCAACATCGACTAATGCTGCATATTATTTATACAATGTGGTCTGCAATTTAACAATACTTTTAACAAATATAATAGTAATCACATTTAATTGCTTAGGTAAAGTTTACATTAACAAAACATATTACAAACACCGATAGGTTTTTACAAATAAATATCCTACACAAGAACGAAGAAGTACTTGCTTGTAGGTACATAAATTATATACCTAATTAATAATTATTGGGTAAATATAAACATATTAGGTAGGCGCATATGTACATATTACAGTTTCAAGCAACATCAACACTTGAAAAAATTATAAAAAAACATTAATAATATCATTAAAGTTATCAAGCCATAAGAAGCTAATAAAATAAAACATATTTATTTATTTTATAGTTTGCAAACTGTTTCTGACTGCTGCAGGAACAAACCTCATATCAACAACTATCGATGCTGGAATGTCGTCAGCTTATGTTTAGATTTCTTTGCATCCTTATGATTCTGGATGTTTTCTTGATTCTTTTCTTTTACACCATCTAAGACTCCCAATTTTCCACACAACTTTCTCGATCTCCCTGGTTACAATTTCATAATGGTCAGAACAGGAATACCAAGAGAAGTTCACATTATCAAAGATGAATTCAGTGACTATAACAGAAATCTTGGGTTTATGGCAAAAAGTGTGTGTAGTGATACATCACGAACACATTTTATTCCCATCAATTCTTGCCAAATTTTGGACCTAACAAGAAGGAAACAATTTCAGTTAAATACATTTAAAACACAAAACACAAACTTACTTTTGGTCATTGACTAGAAAATAGTGCATTTTTTCCACCTGGTCTACATTGAATCCACAAATAAGACAATGTTTTTGTGGCATGGTTATAATAAAATTATATACACTAACACTAATAAAAAGTTCAAATAAAATAGTATTTAAAAGTCACAGTATTTTACAGTTCGTAATCCATTATAAAATAAAAAACAACACACACCACACCAGTATCAAAACAAACAATATGGCGACCGGATCCAACATCCAACTGTGTTGCCAGCGGCATCTACGAAAATCTTCCCAAACTGCAACAAATATAGATTAATTGAGAAACACCTATGTACAACAAGGATGGAAGTATGTCAGTAATTATATCTAAAACAGAACACATTTTTATATGTACTTGAATGTCTCGTGGTTGTCTCTGGTTTAGCTACAAACGTCAGAGTGTGTAGACAGACGGCGCGAGGTTAAAAATAAATAGTAACGATATTACTACGTAACCGCGACTTCTACACGATTATCGCATTTATTTAATTTTTTTCCTGTGTGCTGTGCTGTATTCACTTAGGAAACGAATACACTGTATCTACATCGATATCCTACATGAATAGCGCACAATGTAGCGCTAGCACAATAAGAAACGGAGAAATTTATCCCGGACCTCCGAATCTCACGAGAGTCGCATTATTAATAAATGAATAATCAATTGCCACAAACCTCCAAAACAACTTATTAATATAAATAAAATCGTATAGAAAACAGTCGATATAAACTGTTATTTCTCCTAAACGGTAGAGTAGTAGGAAAGTTTGAAGTTCATTGCTCCAATGCAATGTGAGGGGTCCTTAAAAATAATAGTCACGTAAATTATATGCTAGGTCAGACTGATTTCAATTTCTAAGTTAATGTTAGTTTTCAACGTTTTACATATTATGACAAATTTCTCAGATGCATAGGTAGTGGAATAAATCATACAAGACATATTAAATACACGTGTTATTAATAAACATCATTTATGCAAACGAGAAAATAAAAATTTGTACAAATATAACCGAGAACAAAATAAATTTACAGCTGAGTGAAATTAGTCGGAAATATGCTTTAATGTAAAAATAGACCGGGGCACTAATTAACTTTGTGATAATCTATGGGAATAAGTTTTAAAAGAGTACCGCTAATATACTGTAATTTAAGACTTCTCCAAAGGGAGGCAGATCATTCTAATTCGGAATTTAAAGTGTTGATTATGAGATGCGGAAATTTATTAAAAACACATATATTTGTGAAAAATAATAGTTACCAGATTGATAGCTCTTTACCAAGTTAAGACGACTACTTGTTTTCTATAAAATGTTGCCATGATAATTCGATAAAAATGTCGCGCTCTCTAGAAAATTGTTTTTTTCGGAAAAAAAGTTTAAAAAATTATGTGTACAATCGAAAATGCAAAATTTTTTATGGAAAACATTTTTTTGTTTGATGTATTGTGAAGTAATAATGATCTATTTATATAACATGCTTGCAAATGACCATATTTAATAAAAAATGGTATTCAGGATTATGTTTTTATCTGTGTCAATATGGCTTCATCATTCAATAATAAAAAAATGATGAATTTAGTTCGTGTAACTTTATAGTGGTATATACATTAACAGAGTATTTGTCATTTAATAGGGGTGACAAAAACCAAAATTATTTCCCTTCATATTTACATTTACCATAAAGTATCAAATGCGACTAACCGTATAGTTGTTGCTACTTGAAAAATAGTGATGGAAACTACAAGCATTTCACTATGTAGTTATGTTTACTAAAAAGTAGCAAATGCGACAAATGGCATCATTTTCTTGGTAGCTTTAAACTGGTGTCTACTACGCTGCTACGAAAAGGTTACTGCAAAGTTTCCACGCACTTTACGACCCTCGCTTTTAAATTGGTAGAGCTTGCTGATCCGTTCTGTACTAAATTCATTTCATATGAGCACATAAAAATTGTTTACCTGGGTTCACAGAGCGACTCTTTGTCGACTTTCAGTCGTGCATAGTTCTTTAGCATAGGCGCCATATATTATATAAATACACAAAATGTATTTATATAATACCGCGAACCTATGCTAAAATTATGTGCTTATATGAAATAAATGGAATATATGTAAAGATAATTTTAATATTTGGGATTGGCAACACATTATTAACTGACTAAAAGTCAACAAGTGGAAGTGTTATTATTAGCAAAAATCAAAAAATGATTAACTCGGGGATTTAACTTGAATACCATCAAAATTCATTCTGGCGAAAATTTCGTTGACACTTTTATCCATATTTTTTGTCATCTCATCACCATCACATATTCTCAAATTTTTGTAACTTCCGTAAGTTATTCATTTGTCTGATATTCGCGAATTTATTTAGCGGGGCGAAATTTTAATTAATAACAATTAACGGTAAATCACAAACAATTACATCATCACATTCTTTATTTTAACATTTGTTGATGTTTCACTGGAATGTCCAATTTTTCTGAGAATTTCCTGACCTGGTTACTTATCTGTTTCAACAAAAAAGGGTCGGTTACGCATCAATCAAACAATTCGTTAAATTGTTAACTTCATTTAACTGCAATATAACTTTTCTATTGTTGTTGTTTTATTGCTTTTCAAAGCCACATTCAATTAGTTCTGAATAAGAAAGTGTTGACTTAAAAGTTAATATCACATTGTAGTAGGTTTTCAAGGTATACGAAACTTTATAATCATTTTGTGGGGAGTAGTAAAAAATCACTTTAGTATCTTCGTTCGTAGAAATAACGTTATTTTTGCTCAAAATATCACTAATAAGTTACACAACTTTAAAATTCTAGAAAATTTTCCCACAACGTTACAGGAATTTTAAATAGGATACTTTCAGTTTTCATTACTTTGAAATGATTCTTTGATAACGCTATGCAATCGACATTACTACCAATTCTTACTTTAAAGTTGAATATACTTTAAAGTAATGCAGAGTAGCATCCGCGACGTTGCACATACTGCAGTAGTCACTTGAAAGTGTAATAACTATACGGTACCTGAATTCAGTTGAAATATTTGTACTCGAGCATACCACAAAGTGAATTTTACACTTGTAATGCCTACTACAAAAAGTTCCGATGCCAGTTTCAATCACTTTGGTGCTAGTTGGAATAGTTCGTAGTTACCACATAAATCTGTTTGTGCTAGTGCTACACTCACCAATTAATATATCTACACCTCATAAGGCTTGTTTAATCTTGAATGTTACAGAATTCACTAAATACAATAACAAGGTAAGATATATTATTGTGCACGAAAATAATGATATTGTTCGTATGACCCAGATCCGACCCTGGTGTTTAAGTCGTGACGACCTCGGATCCGAGATCTGATTACAACCGGGTAGTTTTTGTTTTTCGTTGCTTTCTGAAATCACAAACTGAAGACTATTTATTTTCATACATTTTCTACCGTCTGTTAAATGAATGAAAGTTACTAAAATTTATACTTTTTATATTAAAGTGTACTTTACAGGGTCATATGGTTCTAAGTACAAATGCAAAGATTAGTTAATTTTCCTAAATTCCTACAATTTTCGATAAGTTGAAATGTATCAGGCAAATACGGGATTACTTCATTCCATACACATATGTAGATCGAGCCAACCCACTAGATACACGACTAGCAGTATGCGCAGTTTACTTTCGCCCGTCTGCTGCCAGCGCGAATGTCAGAAGTTGCTTTTACAGTAGATTAGGATATTGCCTTTCTCAAGAATAAGTTTTTTTGAGCATCTAACCTGAATTATTTATTTATTTATGCACATGTTATTTTATTTTTTTAGAGTTGGTATTATTCTTTTTTTATTACTTATGAGAATATTAATTTATGTTTTTAGAATTACATTCTGTTTCGAAAAAAAGTCAATATTTGATTGTGTGCTCTTCTGATATTTTTCAAAACTTAGTGATTTACTATCTGTGGCATCTCGGAAGAAATACTAAAATTGTGAAACATTCAGATAATTTCAGTAAATATGTTAATACGCAAAGATTGCCAAGCAATATTCTCCACCGCGACTTTAGCGATACTGATTCTACTTTGTCTCGTATGAGTCGTATGCACCTCCCAGCAAGCATCCTGTCGCAATCGTTAACTTTCGTTCAGACTTGGTATTCAGACGGGCAACTGTAAACTGCGCATACTGCTAATCGTGTATCTAGTGGGTCGGCTCGATCTATATACTTTGTTGTTTGGTTTTGCGTGTCTCAATTGGTAGCCGTATGAATTAAATAATCAAAAATAAATAGAAAGATCAACCCTTTGAGCGATGGCGAGTACTGGACAACATTTCATTTATATGTATTATCATTGTATTTGTTGAGACTATAAATGGATTGCTGCAATATAGCAGTACACGAGCAGGTCGTATCTAATTTGATATACGAGCAAAGATCCAAACAACAAACTATAGAAATTGAACCAAAGTTTTTCTAGAGATTATAATTTTAAATTCATTTTCCTGTAAAAACTGTTGTTACTTAGAATCATGTAATTCTCAAGAGACAATTTGGTAATAAAAATAATCCGAAAATTGATATAGAAATCCACTGAATGATATTTACCTATCCATTCCTCAAAAATATTCGATTCGACTGCGTAAAATGAATATCACGAATTTTGCTTATCAGAAATGGCAGAAAGTCCTCTACGCCAGAATACACTACTTTTTTCATTTAAAACAAGCATTATTAGCATCACTGTCTAATAAAACGGTAAATAAATTGATGTCAATTTTTTCACATATTTGCTTCAATCTTTATTTTTGAATATTGAAGTTATGTTTACTACCAAACCAACTTAGTGGGGAGTGCCCACGGACTTTTGCATAGCAGCCGTAGCAACAGTGTGCGACTTCGTCAGTAAGTGTCAAAGAGAGGAGGATTGTAGATTAAATTTTATTACCACAGTTAATATGTTGCGTCACACAGTGCAGCGACCTGTGGAGAAAAATTAAGAACCGACACTTTATTTTGGGTTTAATTACCTACCCTATAAGTAGGTAAGTAACCAAACAAGCTATTCCAAGAAACGTTTCTTGGAATTTCCCGGTATCGGGGGGGGGGGTTATTGGACAGAATCGAAGGTAATTTCAACATAGTGTATTACCTACTTGGTCAGTTGAAATTTTGCTTCACTTGTGAATAGTTGTGTGCTTAACAGTATTTAATTTGTGCTATTTTGGTCATGGAGAATATAAATCCAGGTATGTTAACTATTTAAATAATACATAATGACCTCGACATTTGGCATTCTTCAACCTGTTAATTTGAATTTTATGAACGAGTGTAAAATTTGATTCTTATTGATTTTTTAACAACTTCTGTAAGCTTTAAAAAAAGTATATAAAAGTATATGTGCAACTTTCTGCTATTTTGTAGTCAATTTAGTATAGATTAAAGCTATAAAATGATTTTGTGCAAATATTTGCAAATTTGTATAAAAAGCCTTTTTTCCTTTATAGGTCACCCACCCTCTTACGTAAGGTGAATGTTTTGAAGTTTGGGTATCAACAGTAGATAAAGACAAATTTACTGCAATAAAGCAATATATTACGTAACTCGTATAACATTACAAACCCTGACGCTCCAGAACTACTGAATGTTGCAAAATTAATATGTGCTAACTTAAAATCAAGGTGGACAAAGTGCTCACGTTCAAGATCCTATTTATTAAAAAAAAGAAAGTGGTTTTCTCGCCTCGAAAATTTCAATCCCTGAAAGTTTAATAAAATCTACCAATATCAGTTCCACTACCACAATTAGTGGCCGGGGCCGTCCACAAAAGCAGTTCGAAGAGTGTTCCGTCAAAACAAAAAAAACGTAAAGTGGAAATATTGGTAATAAGCTTCGGTAGTGCGGAATTATAGTTCGCTTCTAGTATCGCTGGTCCATCAACTTCAACAGGACTTTTAGAAGTAAAGAAAGAATTGAGTTTGCAGCAAGCACTTGCCTTTTTACTTAGATCTAGACTTATCTGAACGCAAGTACAATTTATTGAGGACTGTGGTAAATAGCGTACATAGAGATACTTTTCCTAGTTTATATAGACTTAATCTGTTCAAACAACACTCATATATTGAGATATCATCCGCTTCTGAGACAGCTGTTGAAGTTAATATTCAAAATATGTTATATAAAACTCTTAATAGTATTTGCAATCTTATTGTTGTAGATATACATTACTTCATTAAATTTAACTCTTGTGTGTAAATGGGGCATGGATAAAAGTTCCAGTCACAGTATATACAAGCAAAAATTTTCAAAAGAATCTAAAACTGACGAATTTATGTTTTTTATAGGTTTTGTCCATATTATGCTCATGGACAAATCCTCTAAAACGATGATTTGGAAAAATCCCCGTTCGTCATCGTCGCTATATTGTCGACCACTTAAATTTATGTTTTCTAAGGAAAACGAGAAAATAATTAAACAAGAATACAATAAATTTGAAAATTGTTTTAAAGATATTAAAAACATTAGCATGATAATTGGCGAGAGAATTTAAAGTAGATTTTGAATTTCTACAAAGTCTACTGCTACTTGTTATCTATGCGGAGCAAAACCGACTCAGATGAATAAAACAGACTTGACTCAGTTTGTAGCGGATTCTGAAAATATAAATATGGATTGTCAACTTTGCATTATTGGATTCGTTTCTTGGAATGTTGTTTAAAAATAGCATATCGCCTTCCTTTTAAAAAAGCGGCGAGCTTCAAGGGAATTTAAGGATTTGAAAGAACAAACCAAAAAAAACGAATTCAAAGTGAGTTTAAAAAACAGTTAGGGCTGAATATAGACAAGCCAAAACAAGGTTATGGTAGTTCCAATGACGTAAATACAGCTAAAAAATTTTTCGAGCAATATAAAATAAGTGCCGACATTACCGGCCTTAACGAGACACTACTTTATAAATTTTACCTAATTTTGAGAATTTTGAACTGTAAGGAAAAAATTAATGTAAATAAATTTAACAATAAAACAAGATAAACCTTCTTTTGTTTTAAATTTAATAATCTTGCCATAAACACTAAGGAATTGTATCTGCAAGAGTACTCGTGGTATAATATGCCTATGACGATCCATAAAATACTGGTTCACGGTTATGAAGTCATCTCTCAATTCAATATACCAATTGGTGAAATGTCAGAAGAGTGCCTAGAGGCTCGACGTAAAGAAATTAGAAAAGAAAGATTGGTACACACTCGAAAAAAGTCGCGAACGGAATCAAACATTGATTTAATGAATCGTTTGATCATAACATCAGATCCTTTACTAGCTTTCCACAGAAAAATAATCTCCAAAAAAGGAAAAAATATGGCTGATGACAGTAGCATTAAAGAATAATTCGTGTTAACTGACGAAGTAGAACCTTCGACAGCATATAATATCACAACTCTTGAAGTTAGCGATGACAGTGAAAGTGATTCAGGGGCAGAATAGACATGGGATATTTTTTTGTTTATATTATGTAAATATTTCTGGATTCTAAGTATACTTTTACATCTCTTCTCTGTCAACATTTCTAATATAAAGTATAATTTATAATATTTTATGGTATTATATACATGCACGTTTACATGTACTATTGTTTTACTAACCTTACATTGTAAAATAAATATTTGTGGATGTAAATGTAGACTAATGTCGGTCAATTTTATGGTAAATAAATCATATGATACTACTGATTTTTTTTGGAGTTCTGATTTTTGTCCATTTGCCCCATAAGATCGCTGCACTGTGCGTCGTATATTTATATCATTATTCCATCCTTTACTCGGACCGGGGCGCACAATTATCGTCCATCCTGTATAACACGTGCAACTAACAGTATTCTCGTACTGAAAACTTAACAACTGCGAGATCGATTGTCGAATGTTAGAACTACGATATATGACGTAAGGAGGTTCGCTTGGACCAGCACTGAAGCCTGCTGACCAGTAAAAATCTCTTTCTGGTCTAGTTACGTAAATAACTATTATGTCATTTAAACCTATTAAGAGGGCGCTGTTTTACCTATCTACTGTTGGCAACAATGGAAATCTTTGTTTTTAAATATTGTGTGTCATTTATTATATTATTGGAGCAATATGTTTTATGCTGTCATGAAATGTCCTGTAGGTACCAGTTTTATAGCAAATCATGTGATTCAAATTAATCATAAAACAAGCATAACCAAAGCAACAATATCTATCCGTTAACAAAAGACATCATCAGTCGAATTTGTTATACGATTAATTTGAATATAATCACACGATGATAAATACTAGTATTTATAAGAACGTCATATAAATTTTCTTTCACTATTATATGTAAAAGTATACTTTTCTATTGTTGCCAATATTGGATAAGTAAAATGGCGCCTTCTAAACAATTAATTGTATTAATTGTATTGTCTATATGTGGAATATTATGCAGAATAACTCCAAAAAAGATAAAATAAACTACTACATAATTTAATTATCAATAGATTCAATTTAATATAAACATTTAACACTGGTTAGATTATTTATTTTATGGTACCAGGCAAATTAGAAAATGTTTTTAAATAGCTACCTACCTATATTTATTTACATTAGCTGATTCAATATTTGGAGGAGGAAATATATTTTAGATTTGTATCGTCTAGTTTATTTTTATAGAACTTAATTAAGAGTACATGTTTTAAGTTTTGTATAAACGCATTTTTATCAATGGAAATGGAAAGAATTGAAAAATCTAATCACAATTTAATTGTGACTGGTATTTTAAATAAAAATAGTAGTGCGTGGTCCTTTCTATGGTGTAGGAAGTGATTTAAAATTTATTATAAGCTTAAAATTATTGAGATGCATATTTGTGCCATCCGTATCTAGTTATTTATTTATTTAGAGGATCGCCGGCATAGGACAAGGAACACTAAATCAGTTCATTCGCTATATTTCTATCCTTTCGGATATACGTATCTTAATGTACTGGTTTCTTTTCTGTATACAGGCTGTAACAAAGCGAATTTGTTACACCGTGTACTTGTCAAATTCTAACTTATTTTCACTATTTATAATAATTATTAAGGACGTTCACCATTGCGCTTAGCACTAAATAGTGAGTTTTAATTTTCTAGTTCACCGCCTATTAAGATTCTCAGTGAGGAGATGTTTGAAAAATTAGGCATTGCTTAAGGATATAGCTGTGAATAATGGATATTCTGTAAGTTTAGTTGATAAAATAATTAGAAAACGTAAATTTAAAGGAACACTTCGAAATTCCTTGACCTTCCAAAATGAAAAAGCAAATCCGAAATTTGTATCTATTTCATACGACCCACAATTCACCCGTATTATTGGTAAGATTTTTTAAAGATATAGGTATGACAGTGGTTCATTCATCGACAATTTTTAGGCAATCCAAAAGACAAAATTGAAACAAACGAATAGTCAAGGATTTACTAAATTAGCTGTTAGGAATGTTATCAAAAGTATGTTGGACAAACTAGACGATTAATTCAAGCTGGATTCAGGGAGCATATAGCTTATCTGAAATATGGTAGAACAGATAAGTCTAGTGTTACCCAACATGCGTTTGAGAACAACCATAAAATAGATAGTAGTACGTTAAAGTTAATTAGGAATGTAACACATACTAGACAGCTGGATGCATTTGAAAGCTTGAAAATTACAAAGTGTAAAAATTGTATGAATAGTGACAGAGGGCCAATTCCTTATAGTACGCTCTATTGATTGGTGAGTCATGGTTCGTCGAACCATAACAATAGTTTAAGTATAAATAGGATACACTGTTCGCATAGAGTTAGTTTTAATCATCTCCAGATGATGTCAACTTGGTTGGCGAAACGGGCGTCAACTGCAGTATATGGTGTTTTGGCGTTTTGTAGAAAACCACGTCAATGATATTTTCACATTAAATGTTCAAACCCACTTCCAGACTACTTATTAGTGTAGGACAGCATTTTTTCTTCGATCTAGGAGTAATGTATGTGTGTAAATGCCAAATCTTAATTGTATAACTCTCTAAGTAGGGGATACAGAGATTTTCACCCCTATTTCTTACCCTCACTGCAAAATTTAATAGCTATTGAATTATTTCCATCTTCTGAAGAGTAATGTTTATGGGCGTAATAAATCTTAATTGTTTAGCTTTAATGTCAATGGGTACAGGATTTCTACCTCTATTCTATAAAAGTAGCTATGGAAAGAGATATAGAGGTTCTACCCCTATTTTCGCACCTCCAGGCAAAATTCTGCAGTTTTAAATATATATATGCATATATATAAAACCAAATCTTAACTTTATAATTCTACTGGAAGTGAGTTAAAATTTCCGGACACACAAACACATTTTCCACTTTTGAGGTATAAATATCCCTATAAGCAAAGAAAAATTAATGATATTAATAGCCTATGACATAACTGGGAAGATGTTGAGTAATAATCAAAAAGTTTGGTCAGAATAGATTCTGCCGCTTTCAAGTTATGCGAGGACAAAAAATACAAAGTGCAAACAAAAAAGATGCAGTTCGAATTGAGAACCTCCTTCCTTTTTAGTCGGTTAAAAAACCCAAGAGATCTTAACATAGTTTTTAGTTTAATGTGTAAATAATGGAGTAAACAATATGATCATTGCCAGTTTTTCAATCCACTTCGAAACAAGCAAATTTTCTATAGTTTATTGTTTGAATCTACGATCATAACATAAGCATACATTCAAAGACAATTTAAATTATATATGTACAACATACATTATTATAATCCATCGGTGCATCGATCGACCTCCGCCAATCTTTAAAACAGTTAATGTTTTACTGCTGCTACTACATATCTCATTTTTTGATAGCAAAAGTAGTTGAATACATCTCTACTATTATACCCACGTGAGAAGTAGCCTTAAATGGTTCAAGTCTTATTATACTCTTCCAAATTAATTTGTCAAAAGATTTTGTCTCCACTAAACTTAACCATTCATATATTGATGCAGTTTCTAACTAAGAAAATATATCCTTGGATAAATAAACTAAGAAAATTTGATTAACGAACTAATTAACATAAAAAAATATTCGTTTTGTTACTTCTATCACAATCGAAATCTACTGAATTTCGCAGTGAATTTTATCTTATATTATTGACAGCTTTTGAAATGTGTACGGGTTGCCAACATAATTGAAATAGCTTCATTTTTGGGTAATTGTTCTAAGAGCAAATTTTTTTCTTTGTTATGTCAATTAGAAATGCAGTGCCAAATCCGATGACCCAATTTTCAAACACTTTATTCAATAAATCAGGCCTTATGTCACGAATACAGCGTTCAAAATTCAATTTTAATGCATGAATTGTGTCTGGTTTTTTGGCATAAACCAACGACTTCAAATAATCCCACAAAAAGTAGTCCAAAGGAGTTAAATCACAATTTCTTGGAGACCAATTAACATTAGCATATTTCGAAATAATCGCATCACCGAACTTTTCACGCAATAAATTGATTGTGTCATGGCTGTGTGGCACGTAGCGCCATCTTGTTGAAACCAGATGTTAGTTAAATCAATATTCAATTTAAACCAAAAAAAAGTTCGTTATAATCGATCTGTACCGCTCACCATTGGCAGTAATGGCATCTCCGTTCTCATTTTCAAAGAAATAAGGACCGATGAAGCCACCATGACAAAAACCACACTAAACAGTTACTTTTATGGAATGTAAAGGTCTCTCGTGTATAATTTGTGGATTTGCTTCACACCAGTAACGACAATTTTGTTTATTTACCGATCCACTGAGAAGAAAATGAGCTTCATCTGAGAAAACGATTTCATTAAAAAAAATCAGCATCATTTTCAAGTTGTTCTAAGGCAAAATCAGCGAATTCACGGCGTTTGCGATGATCCAAAGGCTGCAATTCTTATGTAAGAACAACTTTGTAAGGACGTAAATCAAAATTCGTCCGTAAAATACGCCAGGTGGATGTAGCAAACAGTCCCAACTGTTGAGAAAATGGATACATTTGGGTCTTCAACAACACTTGCCTGAACGGGAGCAATATTCTCATTACTTCGAGCAGTTCTTTGTCTTACTGGCATGCGAACATTGTCTAAAGAAAAAGTACCCTCAAAAGTTTCAACTGTTCGACGAATTGTAAGCACACGGCCGATTATGACGACCGTTAATTGGTAAAAGTTGCAATAAAAGAACGATTATTTTGATAAAAAAAATTGGAAAATTTACAAACGTTATTGTGGCGTGTATGTTAGAAATAAAAATAGAAATCCACTATTTCATCCAAAAATTATATTTCTGTTAATTAATTTTATAAGAGTCGATTTAAAACATTATTTGGCGATAGCTAAACATCAACTGCCTGACTTATTCCCTTATTGGAATTCGCCAAGGCGTCTACGTGACTTTACTCATTTAATTCAAATAATATAATATTTCATAAAGATATCTTAAACATAGTATCATATTACTAGCCGCCGCTATTTAAGCAACAACAATGTTTCTCTTATTTTCTACACTTTTACACTCGACCATCCTGAACAGCTGCCTGTCCTCAGGCAGAAGGACCCTAAAGAACCACAAAGTCTACTATCGAAAATATCGTTATCAGGACTGGGTAGATTAAACCCGTGTGGCTGCTGCCACTTCTTGTCTTAACATGATTCACTCGGTTAAAACTTACCGAAAGCTGGACATCCTTGCCCGTGTGGCGTCAACCACCTCTCAAAGTTTTACCTAACTGGACAGCTAAGTCCGTGTGGCGACAACCACATCTCACTAATTTATCTAACTGGACAATCAAGTCCGTGTGGCGACAACCACATCTCACAAATTTGTCTAACTGGACAATCAAGTCCGTGTGGCAACAACCACTTCTCACAAATTTATCTAACTGGACAATCAAGTCCGTGTGGCAACAACCACATCTCACAAATTTATCTAACTGGACAATCAAGTCCGTGTGGCAACAACCACTTCTCACAAATTTATCTAACTGGACAATCAAGTCCGTGTGGCAACAACCACATCTCACAAATTTATCTAACTGGACAATCAAGTCCGTGTGGCAACAACCACTTCTCACAAATTTATCTAACTGGACAATCAAGTCCGTGTGGCAACAACCACTTCTCACAAATTTATCTAACTGGACAGTCAAGTCCGTGTGGCGACAACCACTTCTCACAAATTTATCTAACTGGACAGTCAAGTCCGTGTGGCGACAACCACTTCTCACAAATTTATCTAACTGGACAGTCAAGTCCGTGTGGTGACAACCACTTCTCACAAATTTATCTAACTGGACAGTCAAGTCCGTGTGGCGACAACCACTTCTCAAACGACAGACTGGACATGACTTGTCCGTGTGGTCACACTGTGGCCACTACTGTTTATACCTGGTAACTACGACTGTCTCTGCTAACTGCGAATAGCCTCATACGAACTGTATGTTTTCGCTAACTGCGAATGGTCTCATGTCAACTGCATGTTTTCGCTAACTGCGAACGGTCTCATGCGAACTGCATGTTTTTCGCTAACTGCGAACGGTCTCATGCGAACTGCATGTTTTTCGCTAACTGCGAACGGTCTCATGCGAACTGCATGTTTTTTAAAGCCTTCACTCAGGTCTTCTACCTCTTAGCGATCATTATACAATACTCGTCGAATACGAAATGGTCCCTTAAACTTTGGGAGCAGTTTTCTACTTTTACCCGTTGCTGGGTTATCCGTTTTTAGTACCATGACCACATCTCCTTCCCTATAGACTTTCGCCTTCACTCGAGTTCTGTCAAACTTTTCTTTTTGAGCTTTCTGCTCCTTTGTTATTCTTTTTGAGATATCGGCCCGCAATCTGTTAAGATCAATGCGGTCTAAACAATCTTTTATAGTGTTCAGTATTTTGGACTCGGCAATTGTTCGACCCTTATATTCTGCTAAAACTTCTCGTGGAGACCTCTTAGTAGTTTTGTTTTTGGTGCCATTTAGTATACTCTGTATTTCTTTCACATGGGTGTCCCACAAGTCTTCCGGCTCTCCACCAGCCGTGGTTGCCAAACATCTCAGCACCGTTCTATTTACTCTTTCGCATTGTCCATTAGCCCTCGGGGTTGCCACTGCGTTAAGTATGTGTCTAATCCCATACGTGGAACAGAACTTTGCAAATGTCTTAGAGGCAAATGCTGTACCTCTATCTGTCATGAGCCTAACTGGTACTCCAAATAAGCACATTATATCCATTAGGACCTTAATGACATACCGAACCTTTGTGAAACCACCACAAGAATATGTTGGTTCCTCTTTTTGCTGCACACAAAGGACCCAAATGGTCGAGATGTAACGTGTGCAATGGAACAGGAACTTTCTCGATTGGATGAAATTCCCCTTGCCTCTTCTTGGGGCATTTCTTATAATATGAGCAATTTAAACACGCTTGAACGTACTTTGTCACAAAACGTCTCATCTTTGTAAACCAGTAATACCTCTGCATTCTCTTCAGTGTATTTTCAACTCCAGAATGACCTGCCTGATCATGACACAGTCGGCAAACTTGCCATCTTACATTCCTGGAAACCACCCAAGCACTTTTACCATTTTCTAACTTTCTGTAAACTCGATCATCTTTCAACTCGTAGTTATCAAAATACATTTTCGTTTCTTTCGTTTTCTCTGAACTGGCTAAAACGGTTCGAATTCGAGCCACCTGCTCGTCCTGCAGCTGGGCTGCCAGTATCCAATCACTCTCAGTCAGATCAGCTTGGTTAATCTCCGGTAAGTTCACTGGTTGCCTACTCAATGTATCGACATGGGACATGCCTTTTCCTGCACGATACACAATTTCAAAATTAAAGTCTTGGACCTCGAACCACCACCTTGCCACTCGTGGTATTAAATCCCTCTTTGAAAATGCTGTTCTTAAAGCACTGCAATCCGTTGCTACTCGAAAAATCTCAATGACATCACCACTGCCATAGTCTCCAACTCATAGGAATGGTAAATTTTCTGTTCATACGTCGTTTGTATACTGAAGTACCCTATGACCCTCTTGCCAACACCGGACCATTGTAGTAATATACTGGCCACGCCACTGATACTGGCGTCCGTATGTAGTTCTGTTCGTAAGTTTGAGTCGAAGATATCTAATACCGGTCTCGACGCAAGAGCTGTCTTGATTTTCTCCATCGCACCTTCTTGTTCGGGTAGCCATTCCCATCTTACATCCTTACGAGTTAATTTTGTTAAGGGCTCTACAATCCTTGCATAATTCGAAACAAACTTCCTAAAGTATCCGGCTAGACCCAGGAATTGTCTGATTTGCTTAACATTCTGTGGTGCGGTCATTTGTACTAGTGCATCTATCTATCTCCTTAGTGCCAGGTCTAACACCTTCCGCGCTTATTTCTCTTCCCAAATAATCTATATTTGTTTTGAAAAACTCGCACTTACTCAACTTTAAGGTCAAATTGTTCATACGAAAGACTTTTAGTACCTTCTCTAGATTAACCAGGCCCTCTTCCACTGTTCTAGCTGGTATAATAATAATATCATCAATATACGGATATGCTACTTCGTTTCGTAAATCGCCCAGTACATTATTAACCAGCCGCTGAAACACTGCTGGCGAATTTGCTAATCCAAAAAGCATTCGCAAAAATTCAAAATGTCCTTCCGGTGTAATAAACACGGTTTTATCAATGGATTCTTCCGCCATGGGTATTATCTATTTGATCCCCAAACTTTAATGTTTTGACGGTTATTACATCTTGTTCTAGTTCACAAACATTAGTCATTAATTTCATTGGTATTTAACGGCTCGACTGTACGTAAACTAATCATGCCCCTGGTTTTTAGAATAATACATGCTCTTGATTAATAAAATCTGTTCCTACTATTAAGCCATGACTCAATTTGTCATCATCCAAAATCAAAGACTTTAATAAAGATGTTTCACCATCTATAACTTCCTAGCAATTGATTATTTTATTAGTGTACATGTACCTACTACCAGTATCTATTAAGCATTTTATCTTACATCCATTAATACGTGCCGTTTTTATAAACAAACTTTCAGGTTTTGTTGGTCTGTCGCAAACAGCAACTAATCCCTTGTCCTTGGCCCAGCGCGAGCCGCTAACACACTGCTCTCGCTAATTTTCCACAAAAAGTACACTTTAATTTTGGTTTGCGACATTGACTGGCATAATGGTTGTCCCCCACAATTATAACAGTTAATGTTCTTCTGTTGTTGCTCTCGTTTCACGTTATATGATGGTCCCGAGCTAAACTGCCCCCTTTTAACCGTGGATTTATCTTTCGTTAACATTTTCTCACTGCTTTTACTACTAGCTTGAATACCTACAATACTTAAGTAATTTGCAAGTTCACCTACTGACTGAAAATTTGCTGCTCTAGCCGCTAACGCTACATTATTATCATTAATGCCTTCTATAACACTATCTATCAAATAAATGTCTAGAATAGTCTGGTGAAGTTTATTTAGTTTCGCTACCTTCTCAAAATAATAATCACCTAAATTTTGTTTAGAATGTGGAGCATAAACAGCAGCTTCTACTAATAATTTTCCGAACCTTACATTTCCCGGAAAGTTAGTTTGCAAAAGTTCTTTCACAGCGTCCCAATCTAAACTCGTAATTTGCGCTGTATCATACCACTTTCGTGCATTCCCTTGTAACCTACTAGTAGCTAATTTCAAAGTTAACAATTTATCCCAACCATGATACACTGATAGTTCATCTACCCTTTGAATCCACTCGGTAACTGTCAGGTTTTCTACACCTGCATCAAAAAGTGGTATACTCGTTTCATTAATACCTGCACTAACCAACGACATTTGTTTATTATGTCTATCACTTACTTGTTGGGTGAGTTTACTTATCTTTCTTTCCAGCTTCCTAATTTTCCTGCTCTGCCGTTCATTCTTCGTCGACGAACTCGACGACGTTGACGACCTCTGGAATCTGGACTTCTTTGAACGTTTCTTTCCCATTTTAGGTTCGACAACACTTAGTTATTAATTATTTCACAATACTACTTTGTTTACACTATCACTTTGGCGGGCATACATGGGAGGTTATCCCACTTCTGAGATTTGTTAGAAATAAAAATAGAAATCCACTATTTCATCCAAAAATTATATTTCTGTTAATTAATTTTATAAGAGTCGATTTAAAACATTATTTGGCGATAGCTAAACATCAACTGCCTGACTTATTCCCTTATTGGAATTCGCCAAGGCGTCTACGTGACTTTACTCATTTAATTCAAATAATATAATATTTCATAAAGATATCTTAAACATAGTATCATATTACTAGCCGCCGCTATTTAAGCAACAACAATGTT